>ML677376.1:7430428-7505303 GCA_007922305.1 Dermatemys mawii | reverse complement strand
GCAATGGTGTCAATAACTCAGTGGGCTGGATCAGCTGGGGTAAACTGGTGTAATGCCACTGAATCAGGTCCCTGCAATGTGGAACAACAGAGCAGCAGGCCCCTGCTCCCTTTCACTGCTCCTCGCTGTGCTCGCCTAAGGAGTATTATCACCAATATCACAGACGCAGACCCACTGGCAAAACCCCAGCAATGGATGCCTCATTCACTTGGACATTTTCATGCTTAACTGAAAGCGTCACTTTCTAGGAGGCAGCTTCTCACGCCTTTGGGGGCGCTCCCTCCTAAGCGTCACAAGTGAAACATGTCAGGGAAAAACATTTGCGGGGGGAAACCCCACCCTGGCAGCGAATCGCAGAGCCTGGGTCTACGGACTCCGGCTTGGGCTATGGCATTAGAACCACCCATGGAGATGTTCCGGCCCGGGCTCTGAAGCCCACCCTCTTCACTGGGCATCGGAATCTGATCTCCAGTCCAAGCTGCAGCGTCTCCATGGCTATTTTTAGGGCTGTAGTGTCAGCTCAAGTCTGTACACCTGGGGCCTGAAACTCTTTGCCACGCAGGGTTTTTTTGCTGTCTAGATGTGCCCTAAGCCAAGGGTACATCTCCACTGTCCACTGAGCCCGGGCTCTGTCTCATGTTTGAGCCCAATTAATAATTAGCCTGCCAGCTTTTCGAGGCAGGGGCTGTTTGTTACTATGTGTATAGGAGGCAGCTCCTCTGATCTTTAGCTGCCCCTCCAGGTCCTGCTGGGATACAAATAGTGGAGCTCCCTGGTGGCGGGGACGAGGCGAAGGGAACACCCAGGAAGGTGGCCATGAGGAGACAAGCTAGCTGGTCTCTGGGATTAGAGGTGGCTTTGCAGAGGAGTCCCTGTGCATTGACCTCCTGCAGAACGGGGTGCCTTTGTACCCCTCTGCTCTATGCCCAGTCCCTGTCACCATACAGGCCGTGAGGTTGAGGATCTCACCAGAGGCGGGGCTCCTGTAACCCATACGGGGCAGGCTGGAGTCTCAGAGACTCTACATCAAACCACCCATGGCACAGGCACCAGCTTTTCCCAGCGCCTGTGGGTGCTCGCGTCCCCCTGCCCTCGGCCCCACCCCAACTCCACCTCTTTCTGCATAGAAAAGCCAGGGCCGGCGTTAGGGGCAGGGCAGTTGCCCGGGGTCCCATGCCACAGCGAGCCCTGTGAAGCTAAGTTGCTCGGCCTTTGGCTTCAGCCCGGGTGGTGGAGCTCAGGGCCCTGGGCTTCAGCTCCATGCAGTGGGGCTTCAGCTTTCTACCCTGGGCCACCGTGAGTCTACTGCTGGGCCTGCTTGGTGGCCTCCCTGAAATGCGCTCGTGGCTCCCAGGGGACCCCCCAGAACCCTGGTTGAGAACCACTGCGTGACTACACCCCCGCCAGGCGCGTGGTCTCTCTCCTCCTCTCCCTAGAAGGTTTGTTTGGATAGTGTGTCTGGCGGGTGAGCGGAGGCTACGGCTACACTGAAAACGCTACAGCAGCCCAGCGGCGGCACTTACTTACTGCCGTGCTGGGAGCGGTTTGCCCACGGTTTCTGATGCTCCGCCTCCCCAAGAGGCAGCAACTAAGTTGATGGAACAATTCGACGACCACCTAGCACTGTCTACACCAGGGTCTTAGGGACCATTTAACGTCATTGCTCAGGGGTAGGGATTTTTCACAGCCCTGAGCGATGTCGGTGGGTCGAGCTACTCTAGCCCCACCCTGAGACTGTGGAATGAAACCACCCCCCAGGGAACAAGAGATCATCACGACCCTCCCCACTTGCCAGCCCATGCACAAGGCTCATTTTTTGACCTTGCATCTGAGCCCTCAGCACAGACCAACAGGTGCATGTGCATCCCAGACCATGGAGCGCTTTGAAGAGCAGGATGGGCCTTTGAACGTGATTCACTAGGGCAAAGGGCCAACCTCCGGCAGGGTGCTTGCAGGCTGGAGGCCAAACCCAGGTCTCGTTGATGGTGGCGGTGGTTTCTCCCAGGACCTGGACAGTTTCCGATCGGTATGTGTTACATGCAGCCAGCCTGAAATCCACTAGCACAGCAATGAGATGCAGTCTGCCTAAGCCCATTTTAAAGCTCTGCTCTGGACAGTTCAAATGCTGGCCATTTACACCCTAGAGGCAGCTGCATTTTGGGCGCAGGGCGGGGGCTGGGCCTTCTGTGTGGTCATCACATAATAAAGTGTGTTGGTGTTAAAATTGCAAATCTTGGGCATGAAAGGGGCTTTAGGGAAGTTGGCTGTTACCCCCTGCATGGCTTTTGGAGCTGTTATGTCCCATCTCTATTAGCACTCTAACCTTAGGCTGCAAAAGATGACCGCCAAGTGAGGTTGTAGATGAGCCAAAATTCTCTCTCTCTCTCAGTCAATCTCTCTAATCATCTCAGGCTCTGCACAACCAGGTGGGCAAGGAGGCTATTCCCCCTTTCCCCCCCAACACTTAACGAACTTCAAGGGGGCCCAAATTAGTGTCAGGAGGCCAAAATATGTAAAGTTATCCAGTGTTAGGCAGAGGAACAGCGGCTGATTGGCAAGTCTTTATTCCTTAGTTAAATTATAGGTCACAGCAAAAGTTTGATACCCTGGCCTGATTTTTTTCTTTATTAAACTGTTCAAATCCAAGCAGTCCCAAGAATCTAACTAGCCTCTAGACCCCTGATTGGTTGTTTTTTTTTTTTAATTGCAATATCCAGGGGACCCAAAATCCCCACTTTCCCCCGGCCCCACCAAAACGGGACCCTAGAACTGGCCTTGATCATTGTATCTATCTATCTATCATCCACCTGTCCGGTAATAGTTCAACCAGGCCTAAAAATTGCTCAGCTTGGCATGTGGAAGCCACAATGCCCCCTGTGCCCCTCAGCCTTCTATTCACGTCCCCCCTCCCATTATTTCCCCCACCAGGAGAACCAGCCAATGGGAGCTGTGGGGGGGGCAGTGCCTGTGGGTGACAGCCACGCGGAGCTGCTTGCGTACCTCCGCCTAGGAGCCGGACCTGGTGCTGGCCGCTTCTGGGATGCAGAGCGATCCATGGTGCCAGGACAGGCAGGATGCCTGCCTTAGCACCCCACACTGAGCTGCTGACCAAGAGCCGCCTAAGGTAAACCCGCGCCCTCAGTCCTCTGCCCCAGCCCTGAGCCTTCCTAAAACCCGGAGCCCCTTCCTGCACCCCAAACTGCTCATCTCCAGGCTCACCTCAAAGCCCACATCTCCAGCCCAGAGTCCTGACCCCTGCCTGCACCCCAAAAACCCCTGCTACACCCTGAACACCCCCATCTGGAGCCCCTTGCACCCCAAAAACCTCATCCCTGGCCCCACCCTAGAGCTTGTACCCCCCCCCAGCCCAGTGCCCTGACCCCTTCCTGCACCACAACCCCCTGCACCAGAGCCCCCTCCCACACCCTGAACCCCTCATTCCCGGTCCCACCCCGCAGTTCTCGGCCCTGCACCCCAGACCCCTGCCCCAGCCCTGCGACTCTCCCCCACCAAACACAGAGCCCCAAACCCCTCCTCCCCAGCTCCACTGGGTCACAAGACATCAACAATTTTCTTCAGCTGGGTTTTCAGAAAAAAAAGTTTGAAAACCGCTGTCCTGGACCGGCCATAAGCAGAACTCCCCCAAACTGGTCTCTCCGAAGCTGCTTTTTTTATTGTCGTCTCTCTTCCTCATTCTGCATTTCACAATTTCTGAAGTTAGTCAGCCGAGGACCGGCGTGGAGGCTTCCGGACCAGCCAATCCCTGGGGCAAAGTCCACCCCGCTGGTAACACATGCAGGCGTGTCTCTGTACAAAGCAAAGCAGCCGCCTTGGCTAATTGCAACCGAACCCGCAGGAAATGAGCTCCACTGAACACAGTCGGCGGAGCTTGCAACTCCTAGCGGAACCACTTGGCCAAACCAGTCTTGGTCTGGTAGGTCTCTGTCATTTGCAAGGCCCGGCAGGCTTTGCAGAAGTGGATGGCCCAGGAACTTTGCTCGGAGGGTTTTAGCCACGTTCGCCACTGGAAGTAGCGCTGGTAGCGCGCCGGGTCCTTGTCCAGCTCCTGGAGATACTGAGCCAGCCTTTGAGCATTGGGGAAGTCGTCGATGTGAATAAAAGCATCGCCGGGCAGAAAGCGCTCATAGTTTTCTCGGGGTGGGCCGCAGACAACGGGCACGGCCCCTGAGCCCAGGGCATTGTTCCAGAGCTTCTCGGTGATATAGTCCTCGTGAATGGAGTTCTCAAAGGCCAGGTAGAATTTGTACTGGGCCAGGGTGGAGAGGTGCTTGTCCCGGGGCAGAGGCATATGATGGCTGCCGTAGATATCCACGTGGAGGTATTTCTTCAGCTCCTCATAGTACCGCACCCGGCGGGAGGCTGGCTTCCAGTTACTCACTGCCCAGGCCACCAGCTTGGACTTGGCCGGGATGCTGAAGTTCTGGGGCTGGCTGAGGACTTCCAGCCACCCGTAGGGGGTGAAGATATCCGAGTCCCTCCGGTACGACATGGTCAGGTTGAAGAGGTTATCCATGAAGCCCAGGTTCGGGCTGTGGCTGGGGGACTCCAAGTTGAACCAGATCCAATGCTGGGAAGGGGGCCGGGGGCCCTGGGGCAATGTCTTTGGGCTGTAGCACACATCCCTGTGATGCACAATCACGGCCTTGGCCTTGGGGTACCAGCTCCGGTTGGCCGTGATGTGACAGCCCCGGATGCCAAAGAGCTCGGAGCAGTTTTGTAGAGCAGTGCGCTGCCCAAAGGGCCAGGTCCATAGCAGGATGGTCAGCTCTGAACCAGCCAGCAGAGCTGTGAGGTGGTTTCCAGGCTGGACTGTGAGTACAGAGGGATTGCCAGCCCGGGGCTCGGGGTCTGGGTCTCTGGAGGGCCGCAGGTAGGCAAACAAACAGAAGGCGGTTATGAAGTGGGAGAGAATAAAGAGGAAGAGGTGCCTGCAGGATGGGCTTTTCGTCTGCTTGCTGAACTGCATCGCTGGCCTGGGAAGGCAGGAGACACTGATGACGGGAGGGATTAGCGGTAACTCAACATGGCGGGGACGAGGGGAACGGAGCAATGCCAGGAACTGGCAAGACTTGTTTGAAATTGGTCGGAGATCGGAAGCCCCAAAGGAGACTCACACCCAGGGGCAGACAAGTTCTTTGGAGCCCGCCCCCGCCCCGCCCTGCCACCCTCCAAACCTACCCCTGCTGAAATAACCTTATTTAAGTATGCTGAGGGCCTTGTTGCTAGGAATTACCCAGAGCAAACAGCGTTGCCCAGAGAAAAGTATTTTCCAACCACTTAGATCTCGTCTACACTATAGATTACACCACACCCCTGAGTGACCTAAATTACCCTGACCTAGGCGCTGGTGTTGACATAGCTTCCGCCTTTCGTGCCAGTAGCATTACTGAGCTCTCTCCCACTACCTTAGAGTGTCACCCTCACAAGCACTACAGTAAATGGAGCCAGAGCCTCAGGACCGAAAATGGAAATAATCATCTCCAGCTGGCAGGAGAGATCTAGGGCAGCATCAGGTAATTCCTGTTTGCAGTTTCATCAGGCTCCTGGTTCAAAGTACAGTGAGAGCACCCACCGGTTTAGATGTGACCACCACCCCTTGGGTTGGCACACCAGGAACTCCCAGAGCTAAAAGCGCAAGCTGAGAAGCCCAGGCTCTGTAGCTTATAACATATACTTGGTGGTGGGTTACAGAGGATCTTCCAAAGGCCTCAGGGTTTCCTTCACCGCTGCCCATCTCATTTTCTTCCTCAGCCTTTCACTCCATTTTTCACCCATCCCTTTTTTAGGGATTCATTTCCAGAACTATATAGCAGCCAAACGCCCATGATTCCTGGTGCTACCTACCCAGCATTGCCATAGTCTTGTCCCTGATGAGCTCACACCAAGACAAACGCAGCAGGGGAGAGGAAACAGCTTGCTTAAGGTCACAAATGAAACAGCTGGCAGAAGGGGGACTAGACCCCAGGGACCCCACCACCTCAGCTACTGTGCCTACCTCTGGACCAGCCTGCCTATGATTAGAGAACATGCCACCCAAACAGCAGTGAAGAAAGCGACTCACCTCTGGCTTCCGTCCTGACAAGTTCCTGAGATGAGGACAAGTGCTCTGGAGATATGAGTTGAAGTGGCAGGTAGGATAAGAGAAAGCAAGTGACGTAAAGTGGAACGAGGAGGGCAAAGTTACAGGGAGTGGATTTCACATCTCTCCTGGCCAATTGTTGATTATAGGCCGATCAGCTGCAGCCGGAAGAAGGTCCCCAAGAAATACAAAGTCCCGCCCTCTTTGAACATCCCCACCCTATCCCTTTGCAACAGTTGTTCGTGAGACTGAACTGAGCAAGGACAGCAAAGAAGAGGGAAGTAATTAGACTGGAAACAGTGTCCGAAGAGGGTTATACAAGATTGAAACGTCCCAGATCTGCCTTCCTGGTGAGATGTGGCATAGTGCCTTTCCCTGTGAATGGGAGGGATGGAGCACTGAACCTGTGCTGGGATTCCAGATCTTCCTGAGTGCTTCAGGGCCCTTTGCAGACCAAGCGAGCAGGGGAAGACCAGCTATGGAACCTGTCCTGCTACAAAGCTCGCCGGGCCCTGCCTTGGACTCCCCACTCCCAGGCCAAATGAGTTGGTCTTGTGTAGTGGTTCCCAAACTGGGGTTCATGAACCTTGGGGATTTGCAAAATGTTACAGGGGGTTCTTGGAGAAAAAAATCCATAATGGCGGACAGAGCTATCCCTAGAGATCCCGGGCCAGCAGCCCAGAACCCCTGGACTTCCAAGAGCTAAGCAGATCAAAGCAAGCATCTCTATCACACTGCGGAGATTGAAACTTCAAGCCTCCTTATCAGAAATTGAAAGGGAGGTGAATACTTTTTGCTGTTTGTAAAATTAAATAGGCAACTAGTCTTGTTTTTAAATTTATTATGAAGAATAAGTTTAAGCTTTGTTGTAATGTGTGGTGTTGGCCTGGACTGCTGTAGACTTGCATGCTTGTGCAGGAGGAACTTCTTAAGTGGCTTGAAAACGGCTTCCTCCTTCTTGAGTTGGCTTCTTAAAGACCTTCCTGCTGTTTCACATCTGATACTTCTTGCTGAAACGTAGGAGTCCTGTCTTTTAACAGGCTTATTCAAAGTGATACACGCTACGAAAGTGAGATTTTTGGAAGAGAGTTGCAGTTTTTCCTAATGTAATAAAAATACTGTAATGATAAATAATAATGAATAATAAATACTGCGTAATAAGAATGTCGTAAAAACCAAAATGTATCTTTCCAAGATCGCTGCTTTTATAGTTTATACTTAAGTAAAGGGGAAAATTCCTGGAAATATTCATTTTTAGAAGGGGATTTGTCAGACTTGACATTCTATTGAAAGGGGTTCACAGGTTGTTAAAGTTTGGGAACCACTGGTCTTGGGCATCTTATCTTAGTCACTGGGGTGAGCCATGATTTTCAGATGCTGCTGATTGGGGTGAACTGTTTCTTTGTGCATCTGCCTGGCTGCAAGTGGCTGGCCTGAAAAGGCCGCTTATGCATTAAATCAGGATGAAATTTATTTAAATGGCCGCGCGGGCTGTTTGACTTGAATTGCAGTTTCTGGAGGGAGGTTGCACCTGGAAGGTGCTGGGGAGGGGGACAGGACTCAGGCATGGGATGTTCAGGAATCTGCTGTGCAGGGCTTTTAAAGTCTTCTAATCCCTATGTACCAGGCACAAGAGTCAGGCTAGAGGTGCCTTTTATCCCCTAGGCTTGCCCCCAGGTAGATCCTGCAGACTGGAGCAGCTTTTAAGGGTAGGAGTAGGTCCGGATTTGCCCCGGGGGTCTGTCTGTTGCCCGCCCCTCAGGGTCTGAAAATCCCAGCTCACATGGAGGGGTACAGACAGAATTTTGTGACGTGGGTACTGCACCTTTCAATGGGTAAGGAACTACCATTGTGTGAGACAGAGCCACAGGCTAGAGGACAGGCGCACTCGGGTCGCTCCTGCAGACGTCACCTTTCTTTTGGCTTGTTTGCTTGGGGAGAGGTTGCTGGTGCCAAGGCGTCATGAAGTCAGTGGCTCTGGCTCCTTGGGAATTTCCTTGGGGTTGGGCGACTCCCCAGAGGGGCATAAAAGGGTTGTAGCAGCTCGGCAGAATTCCACCTCCTCCAGCAGCCCTCACTTTGGGTGGGGGAAGGGGCGCATGGGGGCGTGGCTAAGGAAAAAGGAGGCATCCCCATAACTCCGCTGTGCTCTGCCTGTTCCCAACCCCTCGGCTGCTTCGGCAGCTGGGTGCAAACTACAGAGGCCCTCAGGCTGCTCTAAACATGCACTGGCCCCAGGACAGCTAAAAGTGGGATAAAACAACCTTCTCCCTCGCCTCCTGCCCTGAAGCCTCTGGGTGCTCTTTGGGTATCACAAAATGTAAGAAGTCCTTCTGTCCCGGGTGGCAGGCGAACCCCCCCTTTCATGGAGGCTAGCCCCGCAACCCCACCCCTTTGGCCCAAGGCCCTGCACCCCACCTGCCAGAGTCCCCCACACCCCCACGGCCTCAGGAGCCCCAGCCATCCTGCCGCAACCCGAGCACCTGAGCTAAGCTGAGGGTCCCTGGGCTGGAGCCCGGAGAAGAGGGTGGGCCCGGGTTCGCATACCCGCCACAGAGCATGAGGCACAGAGGCCGCGAGCGGGAAGACTGCCTAGGACTACTGGGGAGCTTAACCTTTCCTGGAAGAGGGGAACACAGGTAGGGCCACAGCTGGGGGGGGGGACCAAGCAACGAAGAGGACGCCTGGGTTCCTGAGGCCGCGAGAGGCGCTGCCGGTGGACGGCGTGGCGGTATGCAACTTGCGGCTGGGGTCGAGGTCGAACTAATCTCCAGGGCACCACAAGTCGGGGGCCAGGGCAGCGGCGAGTGGTGCACCCCAGACTTTCAGAACCAGATGCAGGGTGGCGGTCGCCGGGTCGGCCCCAGGCTATTGGAGAGACCAGTTGGGTCCATAAAAAAATCCTCCCTGCCCCTGGATTCTTTCAGAATGGTGCCAGTTGAAGACGCTCGTACGCGCCAGCTGGCTGTAAACGGCGGAGTGACATGTGAGCAATAAAGACGACGCTGGAAAGGAAGTAAGGCCTCACATATAGTTTTACAGCTTTGCCCTGCCTCTTCAGGCATATTTGATTTATAGACCGTGGAAGATTACAAGCCCTTTAGAGCTCATTTTGCAGTTTCTGCCCTTTGTAGGCCTTGGCTGGATGTGACGCAGCGTCTTTCTCTTTGAACGGGAAGGGCAGAGCTGGGGTTTTAATGCTCTGAGTGGCGGTTGAGGCCTTCAAGAGCTGCATCCTTAAGTCAACAATTCAGCCTCTGTGGAGTAAACAGGCACCCAGAACGAGGATGGGAAAGGGATCGAATTCAAAAGAAAGAGGCTGGGCGCTTCCCTGGATTTACGAGTTCGGCGAGGAGAAGAGTGACAAGGTGCTGTGGGTTCACTGGTCAGTAGGGTGACCAGCTATCCTGATGTTATAGGGACAATCCCAACGTTGGGGGTCTTTTTTTTTTAATATAGGCTCCTTTTACCCCCCCAGCTCCCGGCCTGATTTTTCACACTTGCTGTCTGGTCACCCTACTGGTAAGCTACAGTGTCATGAGCCCATCTCAACATTCAGTTGCCGGGCCATTGATGGACTGACTTGTGGATTGACTTTTCCTAGGGTTGTTCACGAGGTACTGAGCATCCGCAGCTCCCCTTGGGCCAGATCCTGTGAGGCAATGAGCCCCAGTAGCCCCCCCACCCGCCCTGGGACTTGCAGGGGCCCTATCCTGCCCGGCGCTGAATGTCCCCAGGCCAAGGAAGATGATGATGTCTCTCCCTGGCAGCTGAAGGAAGATGTCTCTAGGTTGGACTCTGTGAGGGGAATTGAGGGAAGAAGCTGCAGGCTGTCAAACTGGGCTCTACCCCTCCCCCATTCCTGCAGGCAAATCCCTAGAGTGAAATCCTGACCCCATGGAAGTCAAGGAACATTTTGCCTGGGGGTCAAGATTTCACCTCGGCTTTATCGAAAGTTTTCTCACATGATCATAACGTGGGGGTAGAGAGGGGCGGGATGAGTGGGTGTGAGGGGGTGGCTCTGACCACACAGGCAGCTTGGGCCACAGCCATGTTGTCAAATAGACTGTCCTAAGAGACTGAAAACTTACCCAGGGCCTGCTCCACGGCCCCTTGATATCACTGGGCAGCTGCCTGCTCTGTGATCATTGGCTCTGGCTCTTCATGGACAGTGGTTAAAACTTCAGCCCTTAATACCAGCGACCCATCAGAAGAGCCTCCATAGCCCATCTCATCCACCCACCTGCAATGAGTAAAATCACGGCCCCCGCACCTTTTCTGTAGGGTCCCTTTGCATTCTCCCGTCTTGCCCTGCCATACTGGTCAGCATCGGTGCCATGGGCCTTTCCCGGAAGAGACTCCTTGCCGAGATCAAACACAGCCTTTGAATCTGTTGCCAGTTCAGGATATTGGTAACAGACAGGAAGCCTGGCACGAGTAGTGACGGGCCTGCATGTAATGTTCATTGTAACAGGACTATGTCGATGCCGTGATTTCACGCTGGAAAGAGAAACAAATGTCCGTGTTGATCACAGAATATCAGGGTTGGAAGGGACCTCAGAAGATATCTAGTCCAATCCCCTGCTCAGAGCAGGACCAATCCCCAACTAAATCATCCCAGCCAGGGCCTTGTCAAGCCTGACCTTAAAAACCCCTAAGGGTGGAGATTCTACCACCTCCCTATGTAACCCATTCCAGTGCTTCACCACTCTCCTAGGGAAAAAGTTTTTCCTAATATCCAACCTAAACCTTCCCCACTGCAACCTGAGACCATTACTCCTTGTTCTGTCATCTGGTACCACTGAGAACAATCTAGATCCATCCTCTTTGGAACCCCCTTTCAGGTAGTTGAAAGCAGCTATCAAATCTCCCCTCAGTCTTCTCTTCTGTAGCCTAAACAATCCCAGTTCCTTCAGCCTCTCCTCATAAGTCATGTGCTCCAGGCCCCTAATCATTTTTGTTGCCCTTCTCTGGACTCTTCCCAAGTTTTCCACATCTTTCTTGTACTGTGGGCCCCAAAACTGGACACAGTACTCCAGATGAGGCCTTACCAATGTTGAATAGAGGGGAACAATCACGTCCCTCAATCTGCTGGCAATGCCCCTACTTATACAGCCCAAAATGCTGTTAGCCTTCTTGGCAGCAAGGGCACACAGTTGACTCAGTTTGTTGCTGGAGTCAAAACATGTCACTGCTTAGTAAAACCAAAGTCATATGGGGCGGAGTTAGGCCAGCGAAGAAACAGGCCCTTGCCTCTATTGTAGGTATCTTGGGGTCTTCGCTCATTGGCCCCTTCATGTCACACACCTCTGATGGTGATGCTGTGTGTGTCAGGTTCCATCTGCACCAGAGCTGGAGGTGTAATTTCCAGCTCAGGTGCACAGACGTGCCTTAGCTAGTGTGCTAAAAATCTCAGTGTGGCCCTAGTGTGGGGGGTAGAGCACAGGCCACCCGCCTGACTATAATCCCATCCGAGACCATCAGCACGTACTTGGGTGGCTGGTCCAGATGCTGCTGGTCAACCAAAGCTAGTGTGAATATGTCTCCCCAAGCTGGGAATTAGACCACCAGCTACAGTGAGGATGGACTCTCAGGGGTCCACAGGTGCAGCGGGGTGGACTTCATACCTCAAAGGGAAGAGAGGAAGGAGGTGTTTGATGAAGAACCCAGGGAACTCGCCTCTGCTTCTCACCTCACTTACAGTGGAGTACATCAAGAGCAGGTCAGCGGGTGGAGTGACTTCAGTGTGAAACTCCCGCCAATGAAATCAGAATCAGACCCAGGCAGATGTCCACACCTGCTTCTAGCTGGCTACAAGCCAGATCTGCTGCTGTATTGAACAGAGCCATGCCGATTTATACCCACTGAGGTTCTGGCCCTATAAAGCTGGGTAATTCTTGGAAATCAGACCTCTTGCAAGATCTGCCCATTTCCCTGACTTTGTACCCAGTCTGCCTCCCACTGGTTTTAATTTCCCCATGACACATCACAATTTCACCCCTTTTGCTGTCTCAGCCCACGGCTTGCAACCTCCAGCTGTGTTCTGGGGATTAGCGACAGTGAGGAATGGAACGAGCTGATGATATGCAGCCACTGCTCAGAGCTGGTAACGTTGCACGCCAACTATGCCTTGGTGTAAATGGCTGCACGAAGTGAAAAGAGATGGAAAAATCACTCCCCCACCCCTCTCTGGGACTCATATTCCCCTGGCCCATCCCCACAGCAGCCCTCCTCCCTCCACTTCAGTGCCATATAGGGCCAAGTCAACTTGAAGCATTATCTCAATTCTCACCTGGTAAATGTCTCAAAGGCAGAAGTCCTTCTGCCGGTTGGGATCAGCCTCCTCTGTCTGCATTCCACCTCCATCTTCTACACAGACCTTCCTTTGGTTTCCACAGCACGTCATTGCTGGTCAAAGATTCACTGCTCAGCAGGTGGGTCCAACAAATTTTTATTAAGGCAAACCATTAGCAAATAATAGTCAGTGTGCTCACAAGTGGGAAGCTCACAACTGCTTCCAGCGCTGGACAACCCAGCTTCTGTTTGCTTTTGGCTGTTTAACTTTTATTGCCTTTATTCATACAAATGTCTTAGTTTCTTATTACAGTTCCCTGTTAAGTCCCCTGCCTGGCCAGCACAGGTTTGGCTTAGGTCAAACCAGTTTCGTCCAGTGCCATGGCTACTTTATCTTTTGCCTTTCCCATAAACGCAGTCACTCTACAATTACACATGCAGAGTTCTAATTAAACAGATGCTTAAAAAGACTTCTTATCAGGCCTAAAATATGCCTTTCCTCCTAACCCTCATGGTCTTGGGATCATCCCTGATCCTGACCACTCTCTCCTGTCTCAAATCCCCGATAGGTGACCTTTCAGTGGATGCCCACCTGCTCTCTGTGCCTATAAAAATAATCTCCCCATAATCCACTTCCAGACATGGTGTACCCCACTCCACCTCTACTGAAACGCTCTCCCCTCCATTAGTTGCACCTACTTTCCAGCTGGCCTTCTCAAATCTCAGCTCTCCAGGCACCAGCATCTGCAGAATGCTACTTCCCACCAGGCTGAGAAACCTCACCTGCTACATGGCCTCCCTGCATCCTCAGACTTCACTGGCTCCCCACTTCTTTCAGGGCTGCTGTCCTTGGGTTTAAAGGCCATGCTGGAGCCTGATCCTCTGACAGATTGCACTCAGACTCCCTGCTGAAGTGAAGCATAGAGGGTTATCCAGAGCATTCCCAAGAAAGAGCTCTTAACAGAGCTGGTGTGAGCATCCAGGGGTCTAGAACTTGTGGCTGCTGGTCCCTGGATGTCTGCCACATCCACACCATCACCAAATAGCTCTGGGGAAAGCTAAATAGCTTTCCCCAGAGATATTTGGGGAATAGCTAAAAGGATGTGCCACCCACAAAGAGTCTGATTGGCAGGTGCTTCCTAGTTCCCTGATTGGTCCAGATGTTCTATGTAAGCCTGAAGGAGACAGAAGAAAATGTTCTGTATAAGTAGGTGGATCCTCAGCTGGCTGCTTTGACAGAGCCTTCTCCTTTGCATTGCTTTGGCTCCTAATCTCTGACCCTTAGCTTTGGGCCCAGGCCCCTGACTCCAGCTCTACCTACTAGGCCGGAACACCCGTGCCCTGCCCATGACAGCTGGTAGCTGTGGCAGGATTGAAATGCAATGCATATTTTATGTTCCTGAGACAGTTCTTTGATTTCCTCCTTGTTGTGTGTGTCAGATGCTTGTTGTAACATAGAGTCTTCTACTTACATCTTCTTCATAAACGCTTGTGTTTTTGCCACTCTTTATTGCATTTGCCAAAATTATGTTACCACATTTTAAACAAGAGCTGTTGAAACTTGACATTTCCAGTAGATGGGGAGATTTTGATATTTGGGTTTAGTCCAAACTGAAACGAAAACAAAGATTTTTGAAATTTCAGAGCATTTGAAAAATTTCAGTTTTGGAAGAATTTCATTTTGAAATTCTGACATTTTGTTTCAGATTCTATTTTTTCCATTTTTATTATTTTCATTATTTTTACATTATTTCATGTCTGTAATAGTCATGCATAATATGCACAACTACCGGGCCGTGCCATAATATAACGTAATTGTTAAATAGCATTAAGGGCAGTATCAAACTGCCTCCTTTAGATACATTAAGGAAAACAGTTTGATACTTTGACCCGAAGATGACATTTTTCATCCCCCAAAAAATTTGTCAAAAAATTTCCAACCAGCTCTAACAGAAACCTTCTCTTGGTTTCTTAACTGCAACACAACTTGAGTGTGGAATGTGACAAGTTCTGCTGTGCTCCCAGCTTCTGCCCTTGTGGCAGCAGGGTGATTAAGATAACAAAACTCTTGTCATTAAATGAAATTAAGGATCATTAGATAACCCTGAAAGCATTGCCAGCCATTCCAGGTAAAAGATAGGAAACAAAGCATGGGAATAAACAGACACTTCTCAGAATGGAGAGAGAAGTAAATAGTGGTGTCCCCTAGGGATCTGCCCTGGGACCACTGTGCTTCCACATACTCATCAATGATCCGGAAAAAGGGGTGAACAGGGAGGTGGCAAAATTTGCAGATGATACAAAATTACTCAAGATAGTTAAGTCCAAAGCAGAAGCTGACTGCAAAGAGTGAGTTCCAAAGGGATCTCGCAGTACTGGGTGACTGGGCAACACAATGGCAGGTACAATTCAGTGTTGATAAACGCAAAGTAATGTACATTGGAAAACATAATCCCAACTATACATAAAAAATGATTGGGTCTAAATTAGCTGTTACCTGTCAAGAAAGAGATCTTGGAGTCATTGTGGCTAGTTCTCTGACAACCTCTGCTCAAAGTACAGTGGCAATCAAAAAAGGTAACAGAATATTGGAAATCATTAGGAAATGGATAGATAACAAGACAGAAAATATCCTATTGCCTCTATATAAATCCATGGTACTCCCATATATTGAATACTGTGTGCAGATTTGGTCACCCTACCTCAGAAAAGATATATTGGATTTGGAAAAGCTACGGAGAAGGGCAACAGAAATCATTAAGGGTATGGAACGGCTTCCATATGAGAGATTAAAAAGACTGGGACTTTTCAGCTTCGAAAAGAGATGATGAAGGGGAGATATGCTAAAGGTCCATAAAATCATGAAGGGTGTGGAAAACTTGAATAAGGAAACATTATTTACTCCTTCCCATAACTCAAGAACTTGGTTGTCAGCCAACGAAATTAATAGGCAGTAGATTTAAAACAAACAAAAACAAGAATTTCTTTGCCAGGGGATGTTGTGAAGGCCAAAACTGTAACAGGGCTCCAATGAGAACTAGATAAGCACTTATTACAAAGGGCTTGGTGTGGGTATATGACTAGGGGGTGAGACGTCTGTTGCTGGGTGAAACTGGGAGGCAGATGATTAGCATCTATTAACTAAATGGGTTAGGTGCATGCAATCCACTCCCCATAACCTTGCCCTCTTCATCATCTCTTTCATTATTTGTTTTGCTTTGTCTTGCCTGCCACTTGGAGACTTTTCTCCAGATCCCATTTTTTGTCATCCCAGGAGTTTAAAAAAGCGCTTGTACCAAAACTGAATTGTCTCTCTTCTTGGAGGTACCCTCAGTCCACTCTATCCACTGCTCTTTTCTTGTAAAAGAAAAGCATAGGGCCAGGTTCTCATTCACAGGCAGAGCCCTCTGGGGATGTAAATCTGCACAAATTACATGTATACTCATTAGAATGGCCTTTTACAGTGCAGGAGTCATGTGAAAAGATTTTAGCGTAAATGCTTCTTTTGGAGTGAACTGCCAACATTCCTTCAAGTCCCCTTGCAATGCCATCAGCAATGCCGTTGCTTATCTTTAATGAGCCCTGTTTCATCTCTACTATAGAAGTGCCTCTCCCGAGGCATAGTTCAGCTGACTTGTGTTTTGCACTTAGAGCGGGAATTAAAACAGCAACCACACCGCAACTGGCAAATTGCAACCAGACTGAAAAAGGTCCACAACATTTTGGCAGAGAAGCTGGTAATAAACTGTTTTGATTAGAACATTGCAACCAGCTATATTCTGTATTCGAAGACTAAGGGCTTGTCTACACTACCACGGGGGGTCGATCTAAGGCCATGGTTACACTGGCACTTTATAGCGCTATAAAGCCCCTACGAGCGCTATAACCTACTCCCCGTCCACACTGGCAAGGCACTAATAGCGCTATAACCGCGGAGTTATAGCGCTATTATAAATCCACCTCCTCATGGGGAATAAGGGCTGTAGCGCACCTGCTGTAGCGCTACAGGAAGAATGTGGACACCCACTGCGTATTAATTGGCCTCCAGCCTGTCCCATAATTCCCGTTCGAGCCACTCTGGTCATCACTTGCAAACTCTTTTGTCCTGTCCTCAGGTGACCACACGTCAGACCCGCCCTTTAAAGTTCCAGGGAAATTTGAAAATCCCCTTCCTGTTTGCTCCAGCCAAGCGTGGCGTGCTCTCAGGGAACCCTTGCAAGTGATCATTCTCATTGATCAGATTGATTGCGTGGCGTGGTCTCAGGGAATCCTTGCAGGTGATCATTCTCATTGATCTGATTGATTGCGTGGTGTGGTCTCAGGGAATCGTTGCAGGTGATCATTCAGATTGATCATCATGACTCCACGTGCCATGCCTCCTCGCAATAGGCGATCCCCAGCATGGAGCAATAGTGAGGTGCTGGACCTCATCAGCTGCTGGGAGGAAGAGGCTGTTCAGTCTCAGCTGCGGTCTAGCCGCAGGAATTTTGACACCTATGGGCAGATATCACGGGCCTTGGCAGAAAGAGGCCATGAGCGGGACACTCTGCAGTGCCGTGTTAAGGTAAAGGAGCTTAGGAATGCGTATCGCAAAGCCCGCGAGGCAAACGGCCGCTCTGGGGCAGCCCCGGTGACTTGCAGATTTTATAAGGAGCTGCACGCGATACTTGGTGGTGATCCCACGGTCACTCCATCGACCACCACGGACACTTCCCAGCCCACCAGTGAAGGGGGGGGTGAGGAGGAGGACGAAGAGCAGGAGGATGAAGAAGAGGAGGAGTATGAGGACGAGGCAGCAGCGATCCAGGGCACGGAGGAGTCCCTGGACGCATGCAGCCAGGAGCTCTTCTCAACCCAGGAGGGCAGCCAGCCACAGCGTCCGGCGGTTGCAGGGGCCAGCTCAGCAGCGGATTGCGGAGGTAAAGCTGCTTTTCTATGGGGAAGGCTGGCAGCTTGGGGTGGAAAGGGATGAGGGGGGCATTCCACCTGGTGCTCTGTTCAAGCCAGGAGGAGGGCAGGGGGGCATGCAGCCAGGAGCTCTCCTCTAAAGCCAGGAGGAGGGCGGACAGCCACAGCGTCCGGCAGTTGCAGGGGCCAGCTCAGCAGTGCATTGCGGCGGTAAAGCTGCTTTTCTATGGGGAAGGCAGGCAGCTTGGGGTGGAAGGGGATGCTTGCATGCTTGCCTACATGTGGAATAGTGCATTGATGTAGTCTATCACCTCGCGGTAGTCATCATCAGTAATCTCTTCAAAGGTCTCAATAAGAGCACTTGCAATGCGCCTGCGCAGGTTTCCCGGGAGAGCCAGCGTGGTCCCCGTCCCGGTCACGGTCACTAGTCCCTGCCACTGTGCTACAATGGGTGGGGGGAGCATTGCTGCACATAGGCACGCTGCATATGGCCCTGGGCGGAAGCCGCATCTTAATAAAATCCCTTCCCTTTGCTCCTCAGTGACTCGAAGCAACGAGATATCTTCCAGGACAAACACCTACGGAGAATGTTGGAACAGTGTTCAGAGTAGGGCTCCTGCCACTTCCCGGCACTCCACCCCCCCCTCCCCCCGCCCCCCGCCACAGCTTTTCAGGGCAGGGAAGAAATCCTTCCCCCTGCCTGCTGCTCACACTGTGGCTCCTGCAACGTACCGGCACTCCCCACCCCCTCCCCCGCCACAGCTTCTCAGGGCAGGGAAAAAATCATTTCCCTTGCCTCTGGAGTCCACTCACCATGGCAGGGGCTCCGTTGCTGTATCTGTGCTGTCTGCGGGACAGGCAAACGGGGAATGCGGGGGAATGATAGGCATGTCTGCTCTTTACAAGGGAACCACTGTGAAATGTATCTTTTTATTTTAGAAGGGTCGTCCTTCACCCCTTCGCCATCGCTCTTATCAACAGCTGAGAGGCTCAGGCGACTGAGGAAGCGGCCACGAAGGAGCAAAGAGGATCTTGTACAGCAAGTAATGCAACAGGCTGTAACGGAGAATCGAGTTGCACAGAGGTGGAGGGAGAATGAGAGCAAGTTGAGGGAGAAGGCGCGGAAGGAGAACGCGATTCACCGCCGGAAAAGCACCGACAAGCTGCTCTCATTACTGCAGCTTCAATTGCAGACTATGCAGCGGCTTGTCACCCTTCAGGAGGAGAAGCTCCGCACCCACCACCCCAATTATCGTTTGCCCCAACTCCCTTCCCCTTCTTTGCCTCTGTACCCTCCAGGCCACTATCATCAGCCAAATGGTTATCACCATCCACAGCTGCCTCCAACCCCTCTGTCTTCACCGGACAACCCCCAGACCCCAGACCATTATCCACTGCAGTCTACCCCTAATAACATGCCTTACTGGCCACCGCAAATGGGGTTCGGGGGACATGGCCAGTTTGAGGGCACTGGAGACTCAGAGACCCGGACATACTCCGATCTCTGACTGACCCCACGACACCCCCATTGCACCTCCCCTGCCTTCCCCCTCACATGCATCACAATATTTTCTTTCAGCAACCGAAGTACCTGTTCAATAAATGAATTGTCTTCTTAATAAATGGGTTTTTTTTATTAAGTGTACATACATTATTACAGGCTACAGAAAAGCAAATGCGTGTTCCTGTTAAAAGAATGCTCCCTCCCTCCCTCCCTCCCTCCCTCCATCTGCACCTCACTTCAGAACTGGCTTTCAGCCTCAAAATGCTCCCTCAAGGCTTCCCTGATCCTAACAGCCTCGCGCTGGTCCCCTCCATGAACCCTGCTCTCTGGCTGGGCATATGTGGCCTCCAGGCGTTGAACCTCAGAGGACCATGCCTGAGTGAAGCCTTCGCCCTTCCGCTCACAAAGATTATGTAGGGCACAGCATGCGGAAATAACCGCGGAGATACTACCCTCGGCCAAATCTAGCCTCCCATAAAGACAACGCCAGCGCGCCTTCAGACGCCCAAAAGCACACTCCACAGTCATTCGACAACGGCTAAGCCTGTAGTTGAACCTTTCCTGACTGCTGTCCAGGCTCCCTGTGTACGGTTTCATGAGCCAGGGCATTAAAGGGTAAGCAGGGTCACCAAGAATCACTATGGGCATTTCCACTTCCCCCACGGGGATCCTCTGGTCTGGGAAAAAAGTCCCGGCTTGCAGCTTCATGAACAGGCCGGTGTTGCGGAAGATGCGTGCGTCATGCACCTTTCCAGACCAGCCAGCGTTAATGTCAGTAAAACGCCCATGGTGATCCACAAGCGCCTGGAGAACCATGGAGAAGTACCCCTTTCGGTTAACGTACTCCTCAGCTAGGTGGGCGGGCGCGAGAATGGGTATATGGGTCCCATCTATCGCCCCACCACAGTTAGGGAAACCCATTTCTTCAAAGCCAGCCACGATGTCATGCACGTTATCCAGAGTCACGATTTTTCGTAGCAGGATGCGATTGATGGCCCTGCACACTTGCATCAGCACAACTCCAACGGTCGACTTTCCAACCCCAAACTGGTTGGCCACCGATCGGTAGCTGTCTGGGGTAGCCAGCTTCCAGATCGCGATAGCCACCCGCTTCTCCACCGGGAGGGCAGCTCTCAGTCTGGTGTCCTTGCGCCGCAGGGCAGGGGCGAGTTCAGCACACAGTCCCATGAAAGTGGCTTTTCTCATTCGAAAGTTTTGCAGCCACTGCTCGTCGTCCCAGACTTGCATGACGATGCGATCCCACCACTCTGTGCTCGTTTCCCGTGCCCAGAAGCGGCGTTCAACAGCCGTGAGCATGTCCGTTAATGAGACAAGCAGCTTTGTGTCGAATGCATTCACCGCTTCGATCTCATCTTCAGAATCATCACTGTCATCCTGCATGTCAAGGAATAACTCCACTGCACACAGAGATGTGCTGGCGACAGTCGTCAGCATGTCCCTCAGCAGTTCTGGATTCATTGCAGCACTCGACAATGGAAGACGGAGCGTGCCTTGCTGAAACCCTTGAAAGATGGCGCCGGAGGTGGAAGGAAACACAGGGATTGCTGGGATATGCCAAAAAGCATCATGGGTAGTTCAAACAGGATATAGAATGCCCCGCAAGTGACGCCCCCCCTACCACAAGCCATTGCGCCAGATCAGGAAGAGGTGTACTGTGGGATACCTGCCCTAAAGCGCTGCTCTTAATGCCGTATTAACTGCCGCAAATGTGGCCATGCTATAGCGCTGGAGCAGCTCAGTGTGGACATACAATAGCGCTATTATTATTGCTGTATAAGGCGAGCGCTATAAGCAATAGCGCTATAATTTTGTAAGTGTAACCATACCCTAAGACACACAACTCCAGCTACATGAATAGCGTAGCTGAAGTTGACGTACTTAGATCTACTTACCATGGTGTCTTCGCTGCGGTAAGACGACAGCTGAAGCCTTCCCGTCGACTCCGCTTGTGCTCCTTGCTCTGGTGGACTACCGGTGTCGACGGGAGAGCGCTCAGTGGTTGATTTATCGTGTCTATACTAGACACGATAAATCAACCCCCCGCAAGATCGATTGCTGTCCACTGATCCAGCCAGATAGTGTAGACAAGCCTTAGGTGAGGTGATATCAGGAAGGATGTAACATCATCAGGTTTAAACTCCAAAAAAAAAATGTAACAGTTTTACAGATTTTTAAGGCCAAAAGCAACCATGAGATCATGAATTTCTTCCAGCTATGTCTGCGTTGAGCCCAAACTCTTGGGCATGGCTAACGTTCATCTTCCAGAAGGGCATCCGGTCTCACTCTGAAGATTTCAGGAGATCGAGAATCTACCGAGTCTCTTTGCAAGTTTGTTCCAATGATTAATCAACATCACTGTTAAAATGTTTTTCCTTATGTCTAATCTGAATTTAAATTCCAGCCATTGGTTCTTGTTATACCTTTCTATGCTACATTAAAGAGCCTTTTAATGCCTGGCATTTTCTCCCCATGAAGGCGCTTACATACAGGTTTAGAAGGATTAGACAATTATTGGTAAATGTCAGTAAATGTCAACTTCACTGGACACACACACACCCACAAAATATGCCCATCAATGGTCATTGAAAGTGACAGGTAAATAAAGTAAGAAAAATGCTTCATGAGAGCTCAGAAGACTTTGATTTAAGCACATTTCCTTAGTGTATTTTGCATAGGATGTTAACAATGTGTGTTTTCATGGTTATGAAGCTTTAACTTTTGGAATCTATATTACAGTCATTAAATAATTTTTCTCTGACATATACTTCCTGCCGTAATCTGATGCCCCTCCCCGCATAATTGCTAGCAACTGTAAACATTGAAATAAATAAAAATTAGAAGAAAAACAATGTTAAAAATAAACAGCAACATTATTCATCGTGTATTCTTAAAATCGAATTCCGCCAAGCCTACTTATACACTGGAATCAAATCACAAGCTGGGATGGCCAGAAAACAAGGATTAAGTCATTCTGTTTCTGAGGCAACAACCTATCCATAGAACTATACATAGAGCCGAGAGCCGTAAGATCCACCATCCATTCCAACAGAACGGAGCTAAAACATGGCTGCTAATGGCCTGCCATATAAATATTCGAACCTTCCCACTCAGCCGGCTTACAATGTATATTAACCCCCTCTCTGGGGTCACGGGGAACGGGACACTGTGTGCGGTCCTGGTGTTTTATAAATGAGAGGGTTTCCCCATGTATACACCGACTATGAGGCATCCAGGAGCCAAAGCCGTTGATTAATGGTACCAAGAAGAGTCATTTCAGCTGAACGACACAGGAGGGTAGTGTGTGTTTTTGTGGGGAGGGATTACGGAGAGATTTAGCAGATCAGGCAGATCAAGGGTTATTTTTCATTCCTCGGCCACAGGTCTCCACAAAAAAAAAACAAGAGCTAAAAGTCATTTCATGTGTGAGAGGAGAAAAATAGCAATTGTCCTTCGTGGCCATTACTATATTAAATGCAAAGGTCCAGTCCAGGTGCGTACACATTCGGTGACCTAATTCGGGCTGAAATGTAAACATCTCATTAGTCCGAGAAGTGTGCAAGAGCTGGGCTGTCTCCAGCAAGGTAGTCAGCAATTAACGAACAACTCCTTCCGCGGCCACCCATCCAGCCATTTTGCATGGATTTTCTTGGGCTTCCTGCTTCTCTGCAACTCTGTTATTATTTGTAGCCCAAAGTAGCACCTAGAGGATGAGACTGGAGCCCTATTGGACTAGGTGCTATCCATATACACCCTGAGAGACAGTCCTTGCCCCCAAAGAGCTTACAATCTAAATAAATAACAATAGGCAAAAGGTGGGAGGGGAAACTGAGGCACGGCACGGGAAAGGGACTTGCCCACAGTCACCCAGCAGGTCAGCAGAAGAATAGAAGCCTGGTCTCCTGCATTTTGAGGTACGTCTACACGACATAGACACCCCCCTAGCTAGCTTTGATCACATGGCAACCACTAGAGTAGGTACCCAGGATCCTGGAAGGGCGCAGCAAGTCCAACAGTTGCTGTAGCTTCGCTGTTATTGTAACTCAAGCTAGCTTGGACCTAACTAGCCCAGACGTGGCTACACATCCTGATGGTAGTGGAGATATACCGCTGGGGCTGGGGGGAGGGAAGGGCAGTTTTGTGGCTGAGAGGACACCGTGCGGACAAACAGCTGTTGTTTCCCACAACCCTGGCCAACAGTTTCCAGAGACTGTGCCCGGTTCTGCACTTACACAGCCATCCACAGGCAGAACCTGCCAGAGGTTTGTGGCTTCACACAGCACCACAGGGATACCTCAGGTTGATGGGACGAAGGACTCCGTGGTCCCACAGTCCAGGTTGCACCCCGGGGACCCCATCACAATGGGCTTGATGCAGCAATGACTAGTTGGATTTCACCGGCCTGTGCTTTGCAGACGGTCTGACTGGATGATCGGATGATTTTTTTTTTCTGGCCTTAAGGACAACAGAGATATGAGTGACCCATCATTCCTTTGTCCTTCCAGGTTCCTTGAGGATGCCCACCTGCAACCACCAAGCAATGGCATTTAATAGTCAGAGCAGCGGTAGACGCAGGCCTGTTCTGGGATATTCCAGATTCTGAATCTCCACAGACATATCCCAAGGCCCGTGTCTCTCGGGAATTCAAGAAGAAAAAGAGAAGGCGGCAGAAGGCAAAGAGGAAGGAAACCAAGCTGAGGAGGTGGCACTTCCTGAGGGGAGCAGGGAATGGAAAGTGAAACAAAGGAGAAGCGTGACTGAAATGTGTGGATTAAGGGAAAGGACAAAGCAGCGTCTAGAAAGGAGAAAGCTCCTGACTCCAGACTAAAGCCCCTGGTGTTCTCCAGAGGAGGTAATGGCAGTGCAAAGGGGAATCCGGGAAGGGACGGAAAAGGGAGAGAGAAACGGGCGGGCCGGCGAAAGAGAGAACAGGAAAATGGAGGGAATGGATGGGTGTGAAAGAGAGGAGTGGGGCAAGTGAGAGGACTGGTGCGAAGAGGGAGGGGGAGAGGGATGTGGAAGGGAAAGAGGCCGGGGAGAGGAGAGAAAGGCCAGCAGGGAGATTGGGGGAGGAGAAAGCGACCAGGCAGGGTCGGGGAAGGAGAAAGAGGTGGTGGTGGTGGCGCTGTCTCAGGAGAGGAAAGACGCCGTTGGAGCAAGGTCAGGAGAGGCTCAAGCCCCGTCCCCAGGCTGAAAGCTTAGCAAGAGTCTGTGTTGGCTTGAATCCACTTTCAATGAATTAAAATGGCGCCCAGAGGCTGCTGCCTTTGGGGCTGGTCCGTCTCCCTCCTCACAACCTTCTCCCTTCCCTCCCCGCTAATCTCAGCACTAGTCTTGCTGATGTTCTTCCTTCCTCCAGACCCCTAGGCAGGGCGACCCATGCAGGGGAAAATGGGGCAAAAGGGGCAGTTTGCCCCAGGACTTCCATTTGAGAAGGTCCCCAAACCCATGGACTTTGAGTGAGGGGCAGCTGGGCCAAACCTGAGCAGCGCTGAGGTCCCGTGAGCAAGGTTGCAATCCTCAGAGAAGGGACCTAGCCCCAGGCCCATGGGATACGACCCACCACTGCGGGGTGAGAATGGGAAGACTCACTCTTCAACCCCACCCCATCCTGGGGCCTCAGTTTCGGGTGGGGAGTGTGGGTGGCCTCAGGTTCCGATTTTGCCCCAGCCTCCCAAAAACCTCTGGTTTCCGAAGAGGTCATTTGATTGGCAGAACTGTCACGTTACCATGAGTAGGGCAGGAAACCTCAGCTCCATATCTGGCTTGTAGCGAAGGGGTGTGTTCGGGAGCCAACATGTCGGCTTTGTTTGTGTTGCCGTAACACCCCGGAAGAAGGTCATTCACTTGGGACTTTCACTGCCATGGGGTGACGAAACACGGAAGAGAAAATAAGCCAGACATCCACACTGCAAAACAGCCCTCAGGTCAAAGTCCGGTCGAGCAAATGAAAAGCAAATACCAATGCAAAGGAGCAGACAGAAGTTGCTGCTGGCACACGTCCCCAGAGTTCTGGCCTTGGTCAGATAATCCCAGCTCATCAACAGGACACAAACCCTTGTGTAACTATATGACTTCCGGCTGCATGGGTTGTCAACAGGATTAAAAGCAGAGTCTTTATACCACTGCTTGGGCCTCTGACACTTGAACTAAGAGTGGCTATGGTAGCCACCGGCAGTATTAAGTTGTTATCCTCCTAGTGGACCAGCAACAAGAGGGAAACATGATCCACACTGAAAACAAGACTGAAACCAAGTACATCTGTCAATCAGAAGGAAATCGTGGGGGTCTAATTTTCATCTTTGATTGAAGTGGCTTTAATGTTGGTGAATGGGGCTGGGTGGCTGGCTCAGTTCCATGGAGCTGTGCCAGTTTGGGGATAGAGTGGGGGCTCTCTACATATGTGATGGTTTTATAATCAGTCAGCGATCGCTGTCCTATATAACTTGAGGCTGACATTTTAAAAGCAGCCTTCAGGAGCCGGATGCTCAATCCCATTAAATGCACGTGGACCCCTCAGTGGCTTTGGACAAATCCCTCCTCCAAAAATGTTTACACAGTTACATTTTTTTCCACTTTTTTCTATTAATTTCCCCCTCTCACTGAGCGAAAGTTGGTGGAGTCACTCCAGATTCCGAAAGTCAGTGGAGTCACTCCAGATTCCCACTGGTAGCTGTCAGAACAGGACCGGGCCATTCCCATGACACTGCTTACCAGGAGCCAAAGAACAGAGGCCGCATGTGTCGCGACAATGCAGATTTCCCTAGTGCACTGCCCTGATCCAGAGAGAAACCTTCTAACGAGACGAGGGAGCCTCAATCCGTCTCCAGAATTCATTCCATCGTGTGCTTTCTAGAGCCATTAACTGAGTCTTGTTTTGACTGGTAAACTGGGACATTTGACCTGGAGATTAATGGCAGAAAATAATGACAGAGAACTTTCCCCATCGTGAGCTTAATAGGAACATCCAGTGTAGGGTGAATTCTTGAAGCTAAAGGTGAGTCACCCGCCAGCATGGGTCATTCTCCCAGGACACAAATTCTGGACTAAGAGCTCCAGATGGGGCTGGTGGTGGGGAAGTCTCAGAAAGTTAAGATAAGCCTGCCCAGAGAGCTGTGGCATGCACAACTGAGAAGAGAACATGCCTCCTCCCCACAGCTGGGCAGGAAATGTTTTCCCAACTCGAGACTATATTTGAGATTTCAGACATTTTTCTCAAATCAGGATGCACAATCAAAATCCCCAAATTTTTGCAAACCCAAAATCTTGGGGGGGCGGGGGGGAATTAGCTAGGGTCAATGAAAACATTTCATTTGGATAATTGAAAAATGTTTCATTTCGATTTTGACCATTTTTTAAAAAGGGTCCTATAACTAGATTCAATTTCTAAATGAAAAGTCCTTTTGAACGGGAGAAAGGACGTTTTTCATTTCAAACCTGTCAAAATGTGCCATTCTGATCATTTCAGAACTTTTTTTTCAAAAAAATGTTGAGTCTCATAGACTTCCTAGACTTTAAGGCCAGGAGGGACCATCATGTCTATAGTGGTCTCCATCATAGACCATCTAATCTGACCTCCTGCCCATTGCAGGCCATAGAACCTCTCCCACCCACTCCTGTGATAGATCCCAAACCTCTGGCTGAGTTACCCAAGTTGAGAAAATTAATCAAAACCACCCCATTCCTGCAATAAGGTTCAGTTTCAATGAATGTGTTGCTTTGTTTAAAAACAAAACTCATGACCAGATCTGCTCCTACCCCAATTTCCTGCAGACCATCTGCAAGCACTGTCAAACACCACCCTTCGGATTTGGTCCTGTTTTCCTCCCACTTTATACTAGTGTAAATGGTTGTTCAAGACTGTGGGCAATGGAGAATCAGGCCTCAAGAGAACAAACTTGCTGAGCTAAAGCTGTAGGTGAATGCAGGCTGCTACAGCCACTAGAGGGAGACACAATTGCCACCACTTAATACGTGCATGGCCCTTTCATTTCCAGTTCTGGGTGGAGCCAGCCAAGGGGTGGGTGGATGATCACAAACGCTAACCTACTATCCCCTGCCCTTGAGAGAGGTTCCCACGGATGGGACATGTGAAGCCTCGGACTGGTTGGTCCATTGCTGACCCAAAGCTGATCCCCTTCATCCCTACTTTGGATCTGTCTGCGCATGCTCTCCCACTAGGACATAATGGCGGCTCAGATCTGCCTGGCATGTGAAAAACGCCCTGCGCCGTGGAAAGAAAATCAGCTGGTTTCCGCTAGTCCTCTCAAAGCAGCTGCGCACGATGAGATCCAGATGCCCTGCCTGAGTGTGCGTGTTGGGAATCGGGTGGAGAAAGGGGGGAACACCCCCGGGGGGGGCTCCTTTTATCTCCTTTGCTTTGTTTATGAAAAGAGAATTAGCCAGAGGTTGTTAATGATTCAATCTGGCATTGGCCTCGCAATCAACAGGGAAGACTGGATTGGCTTGGTTTCGTTCCTGGGGGGTTTTTTGGTTCCATTCCTGTCTCACTAGATGCTGGGAGCTTCCTGAAGGCTGATAGTAACTGTCCAAGGCTGTTTCCTAACGACGGTCTAATATGACACACTCTTCCCAGCCCAGCTGCAAAGCCCAGCTTTGCATCTGCACTTGGCTGATGACCAGAGTGTATTCCTAGGACTCCTCGCATGGCATCGGTTGTCTTTAGTACCTGAGCTGGAATTTCAGGGCAGGCCTGAAGAACAGCCAGGCGAGATGGTGGAAGAGGTAGGAGTGGATTGGACAACACAAGTTCTGGGCTTGATTCAGAAATTACTGGCTTGAGGGCCTGTTTTATACAGGAGGTCAGGGGCGGTGAACGTGATGAGCTATTCTGGACTTAAAAATGTATGAATAATAAAGGGTAGCTCAAGTGGTCTCCATCAGAATCATCCTCAGGTGATCATCTCAGCCTCATTCTAAGATCTGACCATGGAATGCCGAGAGTAGAGATGCTTAGAGCAATGTGGGGATGGACTTGTGAGTAAGGGCTTGTCTGCACTACCGGCCGGATCGATGGGCAGCGATCGATCCAGCGGGAGTCGATTTATCATGTCTAGCATAGGTGCGATAAATTGAATGCCAATCGCTCTAGCATTGACTCTGGTACAATGAGGAGCGCAAGGGGAATCGACAGGAGAGCGTCTCCCGTTGACACACCTCAGTGAAGACACTGTGGTAAGTAGATCTAAGTATGCTGACTTTGTAGCTGAAGTTGCGTAACGTAGCTCAATTACCCCTCTCCCCACCCCCCACCAATAGTATAGACCAGCCCTAAAGCTCTGACCTGTGTCTCCAGAGTGTCTCCTGTGTCTCTAGCTTCAGTTCCTGCTCTGAGATAAGTATCTTGTGAAAATCGCTTAGGCTATGTCTACACTGCACAGTTAGCCCGGGGTGTGAACGTCCCCATTGTGAAGCCCTACCCAAGTTCCTGGTCCTCACTGTTTCTGAACTCCCCTTTCGGACACATCCAATGGCTCCTTGTGCTGAGACACTCTATCAATGATGGGAGCACTTGTCTGCCTTTCGGGGGGAATTGTGGGAAGGCATTGGAAGGCTATCAGCACTCATGTGTTGCAAACTTTGTTGGGTTCCAGGCAAAGTTAAAGTGGAACTCAGGATCAAACCCAGCCCACCAGATGGGCCAGCTAGCCCGGGCTTAAGGCACCTCCAAATCTGAGCCAGAGATTTTCTGTGCGGACAGCAGCAGGGTTAATTGTGCAGTGTAGCCAGACCCACAGGGCTTGTCTTCACTGCAGTGTTTTCTCAAGGTATAGCTCAAGTGTTGCCCCTAACCCAACTCCTGTCCATACACAGACATCTCCAGCTTGAGTTAACTGGAGCTTTAAACTCAAGCTAGCTGGCCTGGCGAAGGCGTTAGGTTGGCAGTGGGAACGCAGCTACAGGCTACAGCACAAGCTAATACAACCCACCAGTGGCTAATTCCACCAGGGTATGGCTAAACTGCAGTCCATGGCAGGACTGCGGCCTGGGCAGACATACTCACATTAGCTTTACCTGTGTGAGCATGGCTAAACATAGCCTGGTAGATGCAGCTATATGGGCTTCAGTGACACAAAGACGTACCCAGGGTCCCAGGCAGGCTTTTATGGACCACACCACAGCCCTACGCTGCTATTTTTAGCCAGGCTAGCATGGATATGTCGAGCCAAGCTGCAATCACACCTCCAACCGCAATGCAGACAGATCCTCACTCTGCTAACCCAGGCCATGGTTACACTGGCACTTTATAGCGCTATAAAGCCCCCACGAGTGCTATAACCTACTCCCCGTCCACACTGGCAAGGCACTAATAGCGCTATAACTGCTGAGTTATAGCGCTATTATTAATCCACCTCCGCATGGGGAATAAGGGCTGTAGCGCAGCTGCTGTAGCGCTACAGCAAGAATGTGGACACCCACTGCGCTACAAGTAATCTCTGGAGATGCCTAGAGCCATTTAAGGCAATTGACGTCTCTTCCCTTTGTTTTGAACTCGGCTGGAGGAATGCGGAAGTACCTCTTTAGAGTTTCTTTCTTAACTCCGCAGATAAGCAATGCAAACGTTTAAGGAGGGAGCCTGTGTGAAAACAAAGCCTTCTGTGAACGGAGGCTCACTGACAGGCTTTCAGAAAAACGGAAAAACCACTGTCTCTCTCCCTCCGCATACACACAACGCGTCCCCCCTCACCCCCCTCGTTTAAAAAGCACGTTGCACCCAGCTGAATGCTGGGATACCTGCCCTAATACGCTGCTCTTAATGCCGCATTAAGTGCCCCAAATGTGGCCATGCTATACCGCAGGAGCATCTGAGTGTGGACATACAATAGCGCTATACATATTACTGTATAAGGGGACCGCTATAACCTATAGCGCTATAATCTTGTAAGTGTAACCATACCCCCAGTCAGGTGTTGGCTCACACAGTGTGGACATTCTCTCTCTCCAGAGGGAGTGTAATAACGCGACGGAACCGTTGGAATGAAGACAAGCTCAGTCCACCAGCTGTAAAACCAGGAGACCAGCCCTTTGCAGGATGCTGAGATGCCCAACAGACTGCAGAACTGGAATGAATTTGCAAACTTGATGCCATTCAGTTAGGCCTGAATAAAGACTGGGAGAGGCTTGGTCACTACAAAAAATAATTCACACCTTCTTGTCAACTTCTCCTAATTAAATTGGCCTCATTAGCACTGACTCCCCACTTGGTAAGCCAACTCTCATCTTTTCATGTGCTGTATATTCATACCCGCCTACTGTATTTTCCCACTCCATGCATCGGATGAAGTGGGTTCTAGCCCATGAAAGCTTACACCCAAATAAATTTGTTAGTCTCTAAGGTGCCACAAGGACTCCTCGTTGTTGGGTGTTTTTTTTAATATAATCATTGTGTAACCCTTCTGACAGGGGAGCCGGCAGCAACCAGGGCCAGGCTCATTATCCAGTGGTTCCTTTTCAACAATACAACACAAAACCGGCTCCAGCCTCCACCCAGTGACCTGAGACAATTACACATCACCCCTGGGCACCTCTAAGAGTCCATTCTTCCCCTCTCACAAGCACAGAGTCTGAGTGGAGGAAAACCTTTTAATAAAAGGAGGGAAGTAACTCAGCATTAATTTGGGAAAATACCCCAACTAGGGTTCATAGACACAAACCATGAGCAAAAGCCCCACCCCCAAGTATGATGGGCAATGTCCTTTTCCCCTCAGGGTCTTAAGTCCAGCAACCCAAAAGTCCCTTTAACATGCCTGCCCCTTCTCCATACGCCACTCACAGTTGCCGTCCTTGGCCAGGGCAGTCCTGGAGTTCAGCGGTTCATCTGCAGAGTTCACCTCCCATCCTGTGAGGCACCTCACACACTCCACTGCTTGGGCACCCCAACAGCCGACTGCTGCGGCTCTCTGCGGAGCTCTGCTCCGGCCCACTCCGCCAGCCACCCTGCTGGCTGCTTGCTGCACCTCTCCGCCAGCTGCCTGCTGCACCTCTCCGCCAGCTGCCTGCTGCACCTCTCCGCCAGCTGCCTGCTGCACCTCTCCGCCAGCTGCCTGGCTGGCCACTCACCAAGATATCTTCAGGGCCTCCTCACTTAACACAGCTTTCAGCAACTTCAGCTCTTAGTAGGCGAGTCTCACTGCTGGTGCACACTGGGCAGTCTCTTGACTCTCTTGAAATAGAGACACTGTCTCAAAGTAGGTCTAAGTATTAGTATTTAATATCATTGATTTCAGCACTGCAGCATGTAACAACACTCCCACATGAATCCAAATTAATTCTTCTCTTTTATGGAGAAAGAAAGGACCAAATTACACCTAGAACCCACAAACAATGCTCACACCACCCGCTATTTCTCCCCAACTCATTCTCACAACTCATTAGACTTTGGAACCCATGTCTGTGGCCTAGCGAGTGCCATTCTATTGAGGGTTATGTATCCCAGGTAGAGTTCTGCTGTCCTCAGTTCACACAACCAGGATAACAACCCTTTATTACTCCTGCCCCAATAGCATGGAGACCGGGGATCCAACACCATGCACAAGTGATCATTTGGACAAGCAATCCCATCATGCCAAGCATCTAAGCAGGGTGGGTGTGTCCATGCAAATGAGATCAGCTTCTGAAGTCTTTTTCCACAGCCTCACCACTAGAGGTCAGGGGAGAGCTCATTCAGACTCTGCTTACAGGTACTATCAGAGGGAGCCCCCCGGGGTTAGCTTCACTAGTGTAATCACGGGGAATATGGCATTTACACGCCACTGACCGGCCACTGCCTGGCCTGCGACACCCCAAAAATTAATGTACCCACTTCTTCTTTTTTTTTTTTACACTGCGCTACTGGTTCTCTCGGTCCCACCCAGGCCTCTGCTACATCAGAGGCGGAGGGGAGCTGACGCATTCCATTAATTGCATTCAGAAACCCAGGCCCTGGCTTGGAAACCATTTGTAACACGCTTTAAATCTGTCCCAGCTCCTGACTGAGCTTCGCCCATTATCAGTCAATAACTTCATCTCCCCCGCCCCAGCCCATAACTAGCCCTTCGTTGGTCTCTTCCCAGGCTCTTGGACAGACAAGCGTCTGCTCGGCTCTGTCACTGGAACGAGGTGGAATTCCTAGGCCATTCCCAGCGTGTTTTACATAGCAGGTCACTGAGTAGTTTGGTCTAGCACAGGCAGGAGCTCTCTTAGGACTCAGGAGACCTGGAGTTCTGTCCTTAGGTCTGCCGGAGACCTTGGCCAAGTCACTTCCCCTCTCTCTATGTGTTTCCCCTCACCTCGTTTGTCTGTCTGGAGTCGATGGAAAACCCTTCAGGACAGAGACTGTCTCTGGTGATATGTCTGTGATATATCTCTAGGCATTACCGGACTGTCAGTTCCTTTAATGGCAAAGAAACGTTGTTCAGTATTGGGCGCTTCATATTAGCCGAAGACATTAACGAGCTGGTGCCTGGACCGCAGCATGGGGGTGCGCAAGGCCCAGACAAACACATGGGTCCCGCATGTATTAGCAGCTGTCAGATGCCACTGGAACGGGTCATTGGTTGCATAGGCGCCGGTGAGTGCTTGACCCCCACTTTGCTCCTGGCCTCGCCCCGACTCCACTCTTGCCCTGCACTCATTCTAACCTCTTCCCCAAATCCCCATCCCGGCCCCACCTCCTTCCCTGAGTGCGTATCACGGAGTCCCTGGGCAATGCTCTGGAACTGCTCCCTACGAAGCCAGTCAGGACTCTGGGGGAGCCTCCTCTCTGTGAGTGACTGTCTCCAGGACAAGAAGCTTCACAGCTTCGACCTTCCTGGTATTGACCTCGAAGCATTCAGCATCCCCTTCCTCATGGTGTGCATCCCACAGTGAGCCCACCCAGGCAGGGCTCCTGGGGAAGCCAGAGGGCCCTGCCCCCCCCCCAACTCCGCAGTCAGACGTGACTCTCAGCCAGCCAGTAAAAAGAAAGGTTTATTAGACAACAGGAACACAATCCAAAACAGCTTGTAGGTACAGAGAACAGGACCCCTCAGTCAGGTCCATCTTGGGGGGTAAGGAGGCCAGACCACGTCTGCACCTCCCTCCTCCAGCCCCTCCTCTAGCCTTTGTCTCTTTCCCGGGCCAGGAGGTCACCTGATCCCTTTGTTCTCCAACACCTTCAGTTGGCACCTTGCAGGGGAGGGACTCAGGCCATCAGTTGCCAGGAGACAGGGTGTCGGCCATTCTCTCACACTGGCCCTCTGCTCTGCAACAATCACACCCCCTTATCCCACCACCTAGATTACGGGTAGGCAACCTATGGCATGTGTGCCAAAGGCGGCACACGAGCTGATTTTCAGTGGCACTCACACTGCCTGGGTCCTGGCCACCGGTCCGGAGGGCTCTGCATTTTAATTTAATTTGCCTCCAAAGACTCATATCCCGTCTTGCACTCCTAGGGCACCTCTACCTTCTCCTCCGCAGCCACGCATTCCCCCAAGGCTAAGCACCTTCACATAGACAATAACAGGGGAAGACCCAACGACCTTCCACCCCAGCTACCACCACATGTCCTGAGATAGAGCGCTCCCTCCTTAGAGCATCCAGCCAGGCCGCTGGTGGTGTGAAGGGGTGACCTGCTCATGGCCACTTCATCCAAATATCAAAGTGTTTCTAGCATCAGCCCAGATTCAAACCTCTATACTGAAAGGTTCAGGTTAGGAGGCAGAACCCGAACCCAAACCCCGCTTCATTAGAGGTGAGGCGAAACTGTGGCCCATCCTTCGTGGCTGCTCCCAGGATCTGAGAAAGGCGCGACAGGTAGATAGATGGCGGAGGAAATGATTACAAACCAAAGCCTCTGAAGCCCCAAGGCCTGGGTTGCTACCTCAGAAGCCAGGCCCAGGCCCCCGAGCCAAAAGGGAGGATAGCGTAGCCGTTGTTGTAGCGCCATCTAATGGGGGCTTGGCATACCTGAGCCATAAACTTAGAGAGAAAAGCTTGAGAGATTGTGGACTGGCCTATAGCAGCCTGCTGGCCGTGATTATGTGTTATTACAAGATGGTTTCATGAAGCCACTTTTCAAGATTTTAAGTGGCTTAGTCTTGGCGCGTCAAACAGACAAAAATAGAAGGGTGCCTGCCAAAGGCAATGACAGTGGCTAGAAATAAGGACATCATTAGCCATTTTTTATTGTAATACTTAGGCTTCTTTTTTTTTTTAATTAACTGGCACATAATGTACTTTATACAGTATACTTTGCACAGCCCTTCACCCAATGGGCTCCTCGCTGAGGTGGGCCATTGGCATTAGTGTAATAATTAATAACACGTATGTTCACATCCGGCATGGACATTACCTAATTAATCTCCATGGCACCTCGGAGAGGTAGAGACATAAGAAGACTTATCCCCATTTGGCAGCTGGGGAAACTGAGCCAGAAAGGGCCCCAGGCCAATCTGTGCGTCTGGCAGAGACCGGATTAGAACTAGATTTGCACTTACCCCCCCAGCAGTGTAAAGAGGGGTGGGGGCGGAATCGTGACGGAGAGCCAGGCCCCTCGATTTTCGTCTTGATATTGTCGTTTCTAAAAAAAGGAAAACTGATGAGCAACCCCTTTCTGGTGATCCAGATGTGCCCTGTGGGAGGCAGATGTGCCCGCCTTCCCCCCTCCCACCTGCTGCAGCTTTGACGGGATACGTCACACCTTCCAGCCATGCCTGATTTCGCTGGGCAGCTGATTTTGAAACGGAGCCTGTTCTCACCTGTGCTGGCATAAATCTGGACTAAAGGCACCGATGCCTGTGGATTTACACCAGCGTAAGAGAGAGCAGGAGCTGGCCCCTCTGAATTGGCTGCAAACATCTTGAGGCAATTTTGATCTGGAATAAACTCCCTGCGCGGCTGCCAAATGGGCAGGGCTCTGCCTCGGGTGGGGAAGGAGTGATCCCAGACCCCTCACCAAGAGCTTGGCTTGCTAATCACCCCTCTTGGGGGGGATAAAAGGGGGGAGAATCGCATGGTAATAACATGGCTGGGTCAACGTTGCTTCTCTTTCTTCCCCAGCCAAGTGGGGCGGCTTCCAACCAGCTGAGTGGCACCCTGGCAGGCAGAGGGCTCTGGAATCCAGGCAGGGCTGACGTGACAACGTGACCAAGATGTGCAGGCAACCCCCAAGGGCTAAATTCAGACCTTCACCCACTGACATCACCCCTGAGAGCGGCCCAGCGGCCTGAGGTCATTGCGTCAGACTCCATCATCAGGACCGTCCCATCTGCTAACACCTGATCTTCCAGCAAGGTCTCTGGGTTTGCAGGTGACAACGAAAGCTCAGCCCATCTCTCCCCTTTCATCCCTCACCCCAGCCCCCAAAAAGTGTCAATAGATTCTTGAATGGGACCCAGCTTTTGATTCATACCACCCGTGTTTCCCGTCATGCCTCCCAGCCCTTCTTAGACATTAAAATCCAGATGTTCAGCGGCACTCCTGGCTTGAAGGCTCCCAGTCCCAGCCTACTGCCACAAATCCTTCAGGAGAAGGGGAGAAGGCCATTGTCTTTTGAAACGGGTGGATCAGAGATGAGCTGAAGGTTTGGCTGGAATCAACTCCCCAAAAAGTTAGAACCTTCTAGGGCCCTGCTCACTCACCTCCAGCTTCCTGCCAGAAAAACCATCTGAGTGCAGCATAGCAGGGCCTGGCAGTGCAGCCAAGACCAGGGCCCTGTTGCGCCGGGAGCTGTACAAATGTAAGAGACAGTCCTTGCCCTGAAGAATTTGCCCTCAAAATAGACAAGACAGCAAGAGGGCGTGAGAAGAAAGTGAGGTGTCAGCTCCATGGTCTTCTCTCAGTCCAGGAGACTCTCTGGGGAAGTTCAGGGGGTCACTGTACATCAAAAGGGGAGACAACCCCAGCCATTCGCCACAGAGCGTTGTCGGCAGGCGTGGGGTTTCGTACTGACTTGGAAGGCACCATCGTGCGGAGTCAGCCAAAGCAAACGGCTATTTCCAAAAGCTGAAGAACCCTGCAGGAAAAAGGAGTCCTTGACCCAGGGCTTGGAGTGAGCAGCAGGGGCATTTGCAAGTTCGGTGCCCAACTCCCATGGGCTGCCCCTGGCTATTCACAGCGTTGTGCTTTGCCTAGCTCCAGTCTGCCCTGGCCACTTTCCGGGCGGCGACATTTAAACCGAGTCCAGCACCTCCACCAGCGCTAGACTCCAGAGGAGACCCCCAGGGTTTGATAGCCAGGCACAGGCGAGCTCCTTCTTGTTGATCCCAGATGGAGCACCGCTCTTCATGGCGCCGGGCATCAGTAATGAGCCCGGAGGCACTGTCAGCCACGGAGAAAGGCAGGGACGCTGATTGCAACATCTTGCTTGAAATCCTGGCCCCTTTGAAGTCAATGGCAAAGCATCCATTGCTTTCAAAGGGGCCAGGATATTTTCACCCCCCTCAAGGGCAAAGAGACTCATAGGCGCATAGACTTTAAGGTCAGAAGGGACCATTATGATCATCTAGTCTGATCTCCTGCACAACGCAGGTCACAGAATCTCACCCACACCCTCCTGTAGTAGACCCCTCACCTGTGTCTGAGCTATTGAAGTCCTCAAATCATGGTTTAGAGACTTCAAGGTGCAGAGAATCCTCCAGCAAGTGACCTGTGCCCCATGCTACAGAGGAAGGTGAAAAACCCCCAGGGCCTCTGCCAATCTGCCCTGGAGGAAAATTCCTTCCCGGACCCAAATATGGCGATCAGCTAAACCCTGAGCATGTGGGCAAGACTCACCAGCCAGACACCCAGGAAAGAACTCTCTGCAGTAACTCAGATCCCATCCCAGCCAACAGCCCATCACAGGCCACCGGGCCCATCTACCACAAATAGTCAAAGATCAAGTAATTGCCAAAATTAGGCTGTCTCATCATACCTGAAACACCTGAAAACCAACTGGAAATGCCCACAGCTTCCTCCTCTCCCCCTGCGGTTCCCACGGGACTGGTCCAATCATCTCTGCACGAATTCCTCCCCATGAGAAACCCTTGGCCCTGCCAGGAAAGCACTGTAGACCACCTCACCCATCAGTCCCAGAGGAGCTGGGTGGCCTGCTGGAGAATGAAATGGGTGGGGACGGGCACCAGGAACTGGCGTTCTGAGACAGGGAAGAGTGAGCTGTCTCTCGCCGAGGTTAACCAGGGTAGCCCCTCTCCGGGCCGCCAGCTGGAACTCTGCTGTTCCTCCTTTCTCCGTAATGCCAGAGGATTTCTAGGGAAGAAATTCCTCCCCGCTCTTTTGATATTTTAGACGCCGTTTGGCATTCGCTGAAGCCGCAGTCGCCGCTTTCTGGGCTCCGTCCGAGGGACGACATGGCAGCTGCTTTTGCTCAGAATAAAAAGAAAGAGCAGCTGGGCCCCCGAACAAATGACAAGCAGTTCTGGGGTGGGGAGGGGGGAAATGTCCCACTGGACATTAGTCTGTTCTTCTGAAGAGGCTTGTTTGGCTGGGGAGTGCTTTAAATTGAGTTACCAGGACCAAGCGGATCACGGGAGGAACCCCAGGGAGGATGTTTGTATAACACCGACAGACCCCCTGGTTGGCGGTGGGTGGGATTGAACCTGGGACCTCTGGAGTAAATGCAGGAGTCTCTACCGCACAGTCTAAAAGCCACATGGCCCTTTAAGGCTGTAGCAGACTCAATCACTAAGTGGTCTCAGTTCTACAAGAGGGGAAAGAACACCACACCCAGGTGGCAACATTTGTCTGGGTGGAGAAGATGGTTCTGGTGGGGAATAGATCCAGAATTCCTCCTCAAACCCCAGGTCACCTCAGGTCGCCTCTTACACGCACTCAAGGGGCCCAGCGGTTGCATCTGTACGGGGAGGAAACGTGAACCTTGATGGAAGCGGAGGACGTCTGAGGACAAAAAGGTGAACCTGACGCACTGAGCTGATTCCCAACAGGGCGGGGGGCTCCAGGAAGCGCAGTGGGCACACGGTCTCCCTGGCCTTGGGGGATCCCCTGGGAGCTGTATGGATTGAGTGGGATCAACTGATTTGGGGGCTCACCCCACTGTGTGCAGGCGGGGAACAAACTTCTGCCAGCATGAGGTGATGTCATGGAAGGAGCCTGAGGGAGCGTCTCATGGAGTTCCCAGCCCCTCGCACAGGCAATTCCCGTGTCGGGGACAATCCAGCCCCATGGGTCAATTTCACTCGGGCTTGTTAAAGAATTAAAGGGCCTGTTATGCCCCTCCTGTGCCTGCCAGGTTCCCCAAGGACCGTGCTCAGGGATCCCTTGGCCAGAGCAATAAAGACTTTTGATCTCTGCTCAAAGGCTGGTTCTCGGCTGGTGAAATTGGAAGCCAGATGAGCTGGGGAGGGGGCTGTCGGCTCCAGCAATTTTATAGAGAATTTCCTCTCCTAGGCCCCGGGTTTGTGATAGGAGGTGAGTCATTCTCGGCTCGGCTTTCTTTCCCAGCTCAACAGGCCCTGTTCTCTCCTTGCGAAATGCTTGGTTGTGAATTGCAGCGTCCTCTTCACACCAGCTAACTTCCCTAGGCAAGAGACGTCACCAGTCCCTGCTGCCCTGTGCTGGACTCGCTGCCTTGCAGGATGGACCCCAATGATGAGCAATGAGTCGTGTTACAAGACACTCCTGCCAGCTGGACTGGTCATCGGCATGTGCTGCTCTACTGCCCTTCAATACCTGCACACGCTGGAGCAAGTCCTGATCGGGCTGTGTGGGAAGGAAGTTCCTTTATTGCCAATGGGAACAGAGCAGTAACATGCCCTGGTTTTAGGTACACAAATGGCAAGATGGACGGGTTACTTCCAGGACAGGGGAGTGACAAGCTAGTTGGGCCATTCCATGTTCTGTAGGTTCTAAGGTCAAGTCTTGCCCTCTGTTTCCAAGCAGCCCTCTGCATTCAAATCCACAATTCCCTCAGTGTTTTGACGCCTCTTTCCAGCGCTACTTCTCGCTGTTCAAGCAGGAGCCAAGCACGGAAGCCCCTGCAGCTGGGCTGGGCAGTTAGTCCCGCTGTGTATTAAAGGGCCGTTACAATTCTATTTACATTGGAGCCCGGCGAGACATCCTGGAGGGGGGAAGAATTTCATCGCCATGACCCTACCAAGGCCAGATCTGTCCCAACGGTCGTAAAATGCAGGATTTAGCCATTCCCATTGTTGGAGGGGAGCCACGCTCCAGGCAGGCAGAGCTGCCAGCCTGCATTCAAGTCGCTGGCAGGGGCATCGGCAAGTCAAGAGGCTTCAGAAACAACAGCAAAGACAAGACAGAGGAAGAAAATGTCTCTTCTGGAGCACGCGAAGCGCCAGGAGTAAAGTGTTTCCCATCAACTGTCTGGATGGCACCATGGTTCGGAATGGGCCAGACAGCCCCCGGATGGAAAGGGACCAAGGGTGTTTTTTCATTGAGCATGAATGCCGCAGAATTTCCAGTACCAGCTGTTATCCGCCCATTGGCATTTTGGAGCAGGCCTCTTCCTCTAGCTGAATCCTCCTTTCTGGGAGCTGCTAATCCCCAGTGGCCAATGAAAGGTCATCATGGATGATTCGATTATACAGCGTTCCTTTCCCTCCATCTGTGCCCACTCCAACAAAAAAATCCACCCCACTGGCCCCTAAACAGCTGAAAGGACAAGCCCTCCTGATTGTTCTGTCGTGGCCGGACCCCAGATTCCTCCTGGCTCATGCCTGGCCTTTTCCGAGCAGATGTTTAGCCTGGAACGTGAAGAATGCTGACTGTGTTTCGGTGGGAATCGCATGCCCCGTGCCCGATCCCCTCTTCTCATTTTCTGTTATGGGTATGCCCCGTGACTTACAGTTCCCATGGTGTGTGTGCCCCCGTGTATTTCCTGGTGCTTGACATCTGAAATAACCATTTGCGATCTCTCTGGTTTAGCCCCATTTGGCTTCCAGCCAAGCCAGAAATTATATGCTTAGGATGTTTTCCTCCTTCATTAATCTGAGTTGCCTTTGATTCCTCACTGGCAGATGTCCTGGGGTCACCGAAGAAACCTTTAGTTTTCCACCTGGCAGCCAGAATTCATGCACCGCTCAGAGTTTGTTGTTCCCGCTCAGCATTACAGCTTTTATGGGGCATGCTTTGGTTTCATTGCACAGCTGTCTCTTGGGCGGTCTCCATTCCTGACTTTAAGAGAAATTCTTGGGGATCTTGTCATATTTAATAAAACCATTATTGCATACCCCTCCTTGGCTGCGTAGGCCAAGATGGTGCACTATAAAAATGCCCACTGTGACTCCCAGCGCTCCCCAATGCCAGATGGCACACTAGTGTCATGATATTTACAGGGGATGGATCATCTGATGATGACCTGTTCTGCTCATGCCCTCTAAAGCACCTGGCATTGACCACTATTGATAGACAAGATACTGGGCTAGATGGACCTTTGGTCTGACCCAGAATGGCCGCTCTTATGTTCTTACCCGAAAGGTGGCAGCTCTCCAGCCTAATGCTTATAGGAAAAATCATAGAATATCAGGGTTGGAAGAGACCTCAGGAGGTCATCTAGTCCAATCCCCTGCTCAAAGAAGAATCAATCCAACCTAAATCATCCTAGCCAGGGCTTTGTCAAGCCTGACTTTAAAAACCTGTAATGAATGAACCCTAAGTAACCCATTCCAGTGCTTCACCACTCTCCTAGGGAAAAAGTTTTTCCTAACATCCAGCCTAAACCTGCTCCTCTGCAACTTGAGACCATTACTCCTTGTTCTGTCATCTGCTACCACTGAGAACAGTCTAGATCCATCCTCTTTGGAACCCCCTTTTCAGGTAGTTGAAAGCAGCTATTAAATCCCCCCTCACTCTTCTCTTCTGCAGACTAAACAATCCCAGTTCTCTCAGCCTCTCCTCATAACTCCCTGCTACCCCCCAGACTTCTCCCAACAGACGCGTGAGGCCCCACACAGCTGCCCCACGGAGGGGGCAGCCCTGCCTACAATGCTCCAGCGTCTATCTACACATCCATGATGTATAACTATCCAATCAGCATTAATCATTGTGTCTTGTAGAACTGACACAATACCCAAGTGCAAGCAGCCGTTTACCTAAGTATTGCTGCCCACCCTGTGTTCGTGTCACATGGGTTGTTTCCATTGCTCATTGACCGATCACGCGTGCTGATCAGGCCAGCTACCACTTACTCCATGTAGGGACTTGCTTGTTTTTCCTTGTTTGTCCTTTGGCTGTATAATCGGTGCCTCGGTTGTACTGATAATTTCCATTGACCAGTGTAGCCTCCTCCAACCTGGATACATTCTGTGGCCAAAACGTCCCCGTTATCCTACACAGCAGCGTAAAGGCTTGCACTCACCCCAGGTGCCCCTCCTGGTGGTGAGGTCTGGGAATTAGCTTTCGCCCCGTAGGGCACCTCCTGTCATTGGCAGCTTGCACTGTGGTTCCTCTCTCTCTCTTCACGACTCGGCCCCCTGACCAGGTCACTATACGTCCCCCCATTCTGGAGTACCAGACTCCCACCAGACAAGCAGTCTGGATGCTGCCTCCGGCCGTTTTCTGTTCCACCTCTAGGTCACTTCCCAGTGACCAGTGGGGGAACCCAGGCGGCCCACGGCTCTGGGTTCCAGCCCAGGGACCCTATGACTAGCAATTCAGGTCTGCTCAGTCCTTCTTGCTGGTTCCCTGGGCTCCTTCCCACTCCATCTCCCTATCTCCTGGTCTGTCCTCTGCTCCCCATGAGTACTTCACCCCCTTGGCCTCTTCCCAGACTCCCTAATCCAGATCAGGGCTTACTCCACCTCTGGACTTCCTCTTTGTCCCTGACCAACTCCCTTTCCCTATAGAGGGTGGAGGCTCCAGCATGGCTTGTCCGACGGTCCATAAGTCCTTTTTAGTTAATGCATCTAGAGAAGATCCTGCAAATTCAGGCCTAGCGTGGCTGCCACATGGCCTATGCCCAACCCCTGGGATTTTTGTACCAGACTCCAGGACATCCTTGTGGTGATTCATCCCCTGCCCCAGCCAACTCCCAATGTACACAAGCCCCCTGTTTACACAGAGCAGCCGTAAGGCACCCGGGGGGGTGATTATGTTCCTTTGTCTGTCTGCACATTCTGAAGGCATGAGCTGTCTCTTCCTGTCCACGCGGCCAGGCGACGATTCTTTTCTCTGCCGTCTGCCTTGTGGCTCGCCGCGCTCCCTGCGGATGCCCCAGCGACAGGAAAACAAACTGGAGCCTCGGGTGGGGAAACCCTCGTTCCTTCTGCTGGTTCTCTGCGGTTCGTATAGGGCGCTCATTCCCCCTAGCACAGGGCCCCTGTCCTGCCCAATGGGAAAGACTCCAGCTAGATCTAGCGGCTACAGCGGCTACAAATCATCATCTGAACCTGGCAGAGAAACCTCGTCCCGCATGGCATCACTGCAGACTGCTCGGAAGGTGCAATCCACCCAGCCCGCAAGGGCTCAGGCGTGAGCCATCTTGCGCCCCCCTCCAAGAGACTAACGGGGTGTGACTCCCCCCTGCTCTCCTGCATGTGCTGCCTGCATTGGCGGGCTATGCTCATGGGAACCCACTGCTTGCTCGCTGGAGCCGGTGGGGAGCAGCCGTGGCACCAGCCGGAACAGCTGGCATTGCTCAGAGGGGGGAGGTAGCTTCACCAGGCAGGGGACGGGTACAGCATCCTCCCTACACACGCCCCTGTGGAGCCAGGGGGAAGTGACTCTCTGGATCGCTTGTTCTGCTCATGGAGCGGCAGAGCTACAGGCCAGCCCATGCTCATGGCTCACGGGGGCTCCGGGATCTAGCGCCAGGGAGGCTGCAATGGAGGAGAGAGGAAGATGGAAGAACTGCCCCGGACAAAACAAACAGACCCCCTTCCCCCCCACGAGAACTGGAGTCACTGACGGCATCTCCTCTTGCAAAAGGCAGCTCCCGAGACCTGCTCATCCGCAAGTCCCTGGCTCATGCCTGACTCCTTTGCTTGCAGCAGAAGGCACGAGCGAGGCGTTCTGTGGCTCCGAAATGCGGCGGGAGGCCCTCTCTGTTAAGGACATCCCTGTTTTCCTGGGCCAGGCCCCGTCTTTCATCTGATGGCCCTGTGTCCCAGGATCTCCTTCTACGGCAGCCAAACTGTCCTGTTTTTCTTTCATTTCCCCAGCCACGATGCCGGATTGGGCTTTTTTTAAACTCATCACAAAACATACGCTCACGGGGGACGGCTGCACCGAGGAGAACGCGCTCTGCGCTTGCTCGGGGGAAAGAGCCTGGCGGAGCGAGCGTCTGGCCCGGGTTTCAGGGGAAGCAAGCGGGAGGACGAGGACAGAAATGATCAGTGCCATTCGTTGCTCCGAGTTTCATGATAAAAAACACACCAACCAGCAAGGGCCTTGTCTACATGGGGAAATTGACCGGAATAGCTATTGTGGAACAGCACCCCCATGTGGACACTTGTTCCTCGCTCTGATTTAGCTTGATCCAATTTGGAAGTGGATTAACTGGGAAAAAGCACTCCGATTCCGGATTAAGTGTGTCCATAGAGGCAGTTATTCTGAGGTAGTTTATCGTGCTTTAAATTCACATCATACCTTATTCCAGAGTAACTTTCCCATGTAGACAACCTCCCAGTTCCTGGAGGAAACCCCTCCCGACAGAAATACATCCAACACACACACACACACACACACACACACAAAAGATCCAGAGGATCTGCCTGCACAGGGAAAGCCGTGCACAAGCCAGCTTACTTGAGCTAGACTAAATCCAAATAACTGGGTAACACTAGCAGAGAAGGCAGGACAACAAGCCAAGGACATACCCAGTGTCTGTATTGGCGTCATACAACAAGCCCCGTGCTGCATCGTCTTCTCTGCTATTGTTACCCGAGCTAGCTGGATTCAAGTCCACTCAGGAGGTGGAGCCTGTGCACGGCTTTTGCTGTGTGAACGGCCCCCTCACCCCACGGTGTGAATGGGAATCAGCCCCATCTCCTCCTAGGACCAGATCTTCAAAAGAGCTTCGCTCCCATTGAGCTAACTGGAAGACACTGGGAGCGGGTGTCTTTGAGAACCTCACCTTTCATTTAGGTACTTACATGGGAGCTGGTGGGTTCTGAGATCTCTTAACTTCAGCGCCTGCTCCCTGGGTTAATGTTCCGCCGAAGCAGTTTAGAGTTTCCATTTAGTCCAGAAGTGTTTCTGCGGGGGCTAGTCCTGGATAGACCCCGCTCAGGGAATTTCACAAAGACTTCTCCAGCCGCATATTCATCTCTGCAAAATTTATATATCTATATATCTATATCTATATATAGCTAATGCTGGAAAATGCAGGTCGCCGCCAGCTGAGACAGACCAAACTCAAAGAAACCTGCAGTGGAAAAGCAGCAGCTTTCCTTAAAAAAGTATCCATAACTTATAGCCAGTGGGTCTGCTCTGGGTAGCTACGGGCAGCAAACCTACGTCAGAGCCAAGAAGATCATCTGTGTAGACGTCTGAGATATTTGAACACCACAGACATCTGGATCTGAAAGCACAAAAACACTTCTGAAGTTAAAATGTAGTTTCAGATTGTCAGCTGCCATCAATCAAAACCAGGTCTAGCTACGCTTTGTATGTGTGGGGTTTTTCACATGAATTCTCTATCCAGGTAGGGACCGGATTTGAATCTAATTGACGCCAGTAATAGGGGCTAGTCCTGCAGCACTGAAGTCTATGGGAGTTTTGCCAATGTCCACAGCGGGAGCAGAATCAGGCTCTAAATCAGCTGATGTCAAAGTTACAGGAGTTTGACACTAACGTGATTCTTCTGAGCCCAGTTACCCCTTGTCCTGCACCTGGTGTAATCATGTCCACCTAGGATGACCAGACAGCAAGTGTGAAAAATCGGAATGGGGGTAGGGGGTAATAGGAGCATATATAAGAAAAAGACCCCAAAATTGGGACTGTTCCTATAAAATCAGGAGATCTGGTCACCCTATTTCCACCCAGGCAAAGTGAGAGTGAAAAGCTTCCAAATCAGAATACATTTTACCCTGTTGTAAATAATGGTGCACGGTGCAGGACGATGGAGAACTGGCCCCACTGGAGTTACATTAGTGTAAAACTTGTATAACTTTTATCAGCATCAGATTCAGGGACTTTTCCGTTTTCTTTGAAAATTTCTAATTAAAAAAGCGAATCTCATTCTGGGATATATTAGCAGGAGTGTTGCAAGCAAGATACAAGAAGGAATTCTTCTGCTCTACTCCACGCTGATTAGGCCTCAGCTGGCACATTGTCGCCAGTTCTAGGCGCCACATTTCAGGAAAGGTGTGAACAAATTAGAGAAAATCCAGAGAAGATCAACAAAAACAATGAAAGATCTAGAAAACACGACCTATGAGGGGAGCTTTTAGAAATTGGGTTTGTTTAGTCTGGGGAAGAGAAGACTGAGAGGGGACATGATCCGAGTTTTCAAGTACATAGAAGGTTGTTACAGGGAGGAGGGAGAAAAATTATTCTTCTAAACTTCTGAGGATAAGGCAAGAAGCAATGGGCTTAAATTGCAGCAAGGGAGGTTTAGGCTGGGCATTAGGAAAAACTTCTTAACTGTCAGGGTGGTTAAGCACTGGAATAAATTGCCTAGGGAGGTTGTGGAATCTCCGTCATTGGGGATTTTTAAGAGCTGGTTAGACAAACACCTGTCAGGGATGGTCTAGATAATACTTAGTCTTGCCATGAGTGCAGGGGACTTGACTAGATGACCTCCAGAGGTCCCTTCCAGACCTGTGATTCTCTAAATAAAACCATCTGTTCATTGCTTGCAACATGAAGTTTGCATGATGCATTCTTTAGGATGTTTCTCCCATCCTCTTTGGCCACTGGAGAGGATTTGGCTACTTTGTGAAATGTACTTAGAGCTCAGCGGTAGGAGATATCATTTTACCTTTTTTTTTTTTTTAATGATTTATTGTTTAGGGGCCAGATCCTCAGCTGTGAACGCCCCTGACTGCAAAGGAACTTTGCCAAGTGACATCAGCCGAGGACGGTTTGTTAAAATACACCCTGGTCCTTGCTTCAAAGCCGTCTTAATAGAACAACTCTTTTGAAGAATCAGCTATTTTGCTGAATTCCTTGTTCAGTTCCTCCCATAAAACACTCACCAAAATGTCTGAAAGAGCTCTGGGAGTTCCCCATTCCACTCAGTCCTGCACAGCCCTCAAACAGCAAAATCCTTCCGGGTTTCTTTTCTTTGACGGGGTGCCCGGGGGGCAACCTGGACTCTGGGACCACTGAGCCCTTCCTCCCACCAACCTGAGGTATCCCTCTCACTCTGTGATGCTGTGTGAAGCCACAAACCTCTGGCAGGTTCTGCATTTACACAGCCATCCATAGGCAGGGACTCACCCAACTGAGTTACAGGAATGCTTTGCCAGCCATTCATGAACCAACAATAGAGAGACGCCAGCCAATTCCTCCCCAGCTCCGCAGTCTTGCACCCCAGAACTGTCCCACCTTGCCCTGGTCAGAAGCCTGGCCAGTGTAAGTTCACTACCCAGTCCGCCCCTCCCTCGATGTGGAGAGGACACGCACTAGCCTTTGTAACCTGAGCTGAGATTTCCCAAACACTTCAACCAAAACACTGGCTTGGGTCAAATATAAACAGATTTAACAAGTACAGAACGATAGATTTTAAGTGATGATAAGCAGGGAGCGTAGAGATCAAAGTTGGTTACCTAAGAAATAAACACAAAGTCACAGTCTGAGTTCTACAAACTAAACAGGATTTAAATCAAGCCGTGTCTCATTCTGACAGAGGGCACAAACAGGTCACAGATACTCAATCCACAGGATGGATCTGTCTTCTGGCCCAGGACCACCCTCCCTCAGTTCCAAGTCTTTGTCCTCCTGACGTGTTTCCAGGTGTTGAGTTGTGGGGGCAGGAGGACAATTCAGGATGTCACTTCTCCTCTTTATAGTTTCGTCCAGCTTGCTGGAAAGATCTTTTGCCATGACGTGAGCCAAGCGGTCTCCATTATATAGGTGCTCTCTTTGAGATGGGCATTGGGAGAATGGATTCCTTTCAATGGGGCATCAGAGCATCTGGTTCCTCCATTGTTGTACCAGAAAAGCTGATTGTGAGTGTTCCCAACATCACAACATATTTCAGTAACACACACACACACAGCAAAACTTCAGGACTTCCCATACAATGATAACACATACAATCCAACAGGACATTAATGTTCAACAGATCAAGTCTTTTAAAAGGATACTTCACAAGGAATACTGCGTATGAAACGTAATTATGACAGTGGTGAATATGGGGTTTCCAGGTTGTTGCTTTGAGGTACAGAGTGCCACAGAAAGGGAACGTGTTTAAGAATGAAACAACTTTCACCCCAGAGCTAACATGCCTGACTCACCCTCGGCCTGTCCCAGACCTGTTTACATGGCTGTATATTTCTGTGCCAAACGTAGCTATTTTTAAAAATCAAGACACGTTCTTTTTTAATCTGAATGTTCATCGTGTTTATCTTGCACTTCTCTGCTTAAGTGGCTCTTCCCAGACTTCAGGGAATCATCTCTCCACTTAACATCTAAACAGGGGAAAATCATGTCCCTTCTCATGGCTCGTTCGCACCAGGATATTTCCAGGGAATTCAAGGGCTTCCTAGGAGGCAGTGGGCTGAAATGGAGCATCATGCTTTCTAAACAATCAACTCTGCAACAACATTTGCCCCTCAGCCCAGCGTTTTGAGGAATTGCGAGTAGCCAAATTAGCAGAAGGCAGCCGGTCTTGGGTATTTATATGACCCTCATTATTGCAGTACCTATGCACCTGAGAGTCTCTCCCAACACACCCCTGAGGCTGGGATTATCCCCATTTTACAGAAGGGGAACTGAGGACAGGGCATGGTCACCACACTCATTCCCCTTCAGTGATAACCCCTCTGCCCCAGCTGCTTAACTCTTCGCAATACTATGCTACAACCTACACCCGCTAGCCTCCACCAATGTATCTCATAGACCGGCGAAACCCACGCAAACTGGTGTGTGGCTCTGTCTCCCTCTAGTGGCTGGAAGATTACGTGTCTACTGTCACCTCCAAGCCGACAGACCTGATCCTTTAGCTCAACCAGAAAAGCTCATGTTCCCAGGTGATCTGGGGTCACCCTGAAGGTGATCAGATGAGGGGTATCCCAACAGTAACATCAGTGAAGCAACATCTTTGCTGTTATTACACAACACCTATCAATTTAAGGCATCCGAATTGGCTTCGACATTTCAGAATCAAGTCGGTAGAGCTCATCTTATCCTGAGGAACAAGATTTGAGTCTGATGCACCCAAGGACAGAGACATGACTCCCATAATGCACCTGACCAAATACACAATGTTCTACAAGGAGGGTGAAGGAGGATTCCTTCCCGTAGGTTATTGCACATCAGAGCAGACGCATCATGGCCTTTGTGTCTCTTACTTTTCTGCCACAACAAAAACACTGGTCATAGTGAGAGGCCAGATACCAGAGCTGATAGACTGAGGGTAAACTGTAGCAAAACACGATGTCCTAAATGCACCTGTTTGAATGACAGTGCCACACGCGTCTCACCATCTGACCTGACCTCCTTGTTCTCCAGTTGCGCCTGAACTGTGGCCCACCCTGAGCAATTTCCTTCCGTTCTGGATTCAGCGCAGCAGGGAATTCCTCCGGGAGGCTATTTCACATGGTCCTACTGTTTTGGATAGAACCCAACCGCCTGGTAAGCGATTTCAACGCACAGGCCTGAGAAATGAACTTTCCGCTGCACCCGGCGTGATTTAACCACCGCAGAGCATGACAGGGGCTTAGGTGGCTTGGGAATGATAAACCACAAGTCTCGGGAGTGACACCCCATCGTAAACACCCCAGGAGCCGGCAGCGGATCCAATTCCATTTCTGGCTAATTACGAAAATTACCTTCTAATTATAAGATGACTTGAAGTTTACCCGGCGCCGCGCCCCATCTGAGCAATGACACGTCAGGAGAAGGAGGCCTTGTAACCCAATCTTGCTTACAGATGGTGCCCTGTGAAACAAACGCCTGCCTGTGGAGAAATAAACCCCAACCCAAGGCTCATTCATTCAGCTCTAAGCTCCCCGTTAAACTGTGAACTGGAGCCAGGAACCCTTTGCAACTAATTGGACGGGCTGGTGTTTCATTTAAGATTTTCTGCCTACCAGCAGGGAAATCCATTAGGCACTACTGTGCAACCGCGAAAACTTATTAGTTTCAGACAAATCCATGCAACCTTCCTTCTCTCTCCCTCCTTCCACCTTGAATATTTAACTCAGTGCTGCGGGGACTTGAAACGAGGGTGACCAGACAGCACATGTGAAAAATCAGAACAGGGGTTGGGAGTAATAGGAGGCTCTCTAAGGAAAAGACCCCAAAATCGGGACTGTCCCTATAAAATTAGAACATCTGGTCACCCTATTTGAAACAGAAATCTCCAACAATGTGTGAAACACCTACCAGGGGAGGTTTTTACTCCTCAGGTATTTTCCACCAGAGAGCTGGGAGCACACACGGTTGTTTTTTATCTAGGGGCACAGAGGATTAGTGGCAGTAGATTCCTTTTACAAATGCCGATTGCAAGAAATGACGGGGCTGCAAAGACGACCAGCCGGCTTCTCTTTCCCAGCAGATGGCTCAGACACCCAGACAACCAGGTGCGCTCACGATCACCGACTGGGAATGTAAACGAAGATCTGGCCGTGAAACGAGAGAGGTCAGATGTGATTAGGTCTGCTTGGCCATTCTACGTGCTTCGATGTCATCTTTCAAACACCACATCAGGGGCCTGGGGAATCTCACGCCGGAGCTGACTACAGCCAGGTGTGAGGTCCCTCCGCTGAATGATTAGTAGGGACGATTTAAAGCAAACGTCGTGCTGTTGATTGGCGCTATGGCACGACCCCCAGCAAAGGCAGGCCGAACATATACAATGGGGGCAGCAGCTGGGAGAGCTTCCCCCCCACCCGCCACCAGCCAGCTTCGCACATATGGCCCCTTGCTAATGTGCCTTTAACCCTGAGTGCAGAGACCACCTCTAGGGATTTTATTCCTCCTGGACCAGTCATTCCTTGGCCCCGCTGCAGAGAGTGCCCATAAAAAGGGGCCAATTGTGTTTGACTATCCATTTCTATTTGATGTATAAAATACCAGTGTGATTCTAGAAGTGCTTGGGGAGATTAACAAAGCCCTGGCTGGGATGATTTAGTTGGGGTTAGTCCTGCTTTGAGCAGGGGGTTGGACTAGAACCTCCTGAGGTCCCTTCCAACCCTGATATTCTATGATTCTTGGATACTGAGAGGTGAATATTGCAAAGAAGAGGCTAGTCGGTAGGACAGCTGCCATTTTGGGTGATGCAGGGATTGCACTGGGCCCTGAGGAGTGTTGTGTTCACAACACCTCTAGAGATATTAGATAAAAGCACAAACACCCTTGCTGAAAAACTTCAACATAATCCAACTTCATTTCTTAGAACTCGGAACGCTAACACCCAAGAACCCAAAAACAGAGAGAGAGAAAACAGGCTGCTCCTTAAGGCAGCAAAGCACAACTGAACTCACCTTACTTTAAGCTGCCTCTTTCCAGACTGACTCTGCTCACAAGATTCGCTACAGGGCCCGCTAGCCTGCAAGCAGGAACAGGAAACACAGAAACACACATGTCCCTCTCTTAAAGTGATAGCTTGCAATTCCAACCTAGTTCTCAATACACCACGAGGAGATAAAAGCATAAACTGCTACAGCTTGAGCTAAAGAATCAAGGCCTTACTAACTGGGTCTGTAACAGCCCTAACAAACTGGGTCTTGGCAAAACTTGTAAAACACTTTCACTGATGGGTTACAAATGCTCCACTGCCCTCTACTGGATGGAATCAGAACTGCCTGACTGTGTGTCATAGTCTCTGCACTGCTGTCAGCAGTTTTCCATTCGTTCACGTGGCAGGGAGATGCTGCCGTTTTGCAGAGAGAGGATCAGAGCTCTACCCCTGCTGCCAAGGTGAAGTTACGAGAGGCTGCAGCAAGCAGCAGCGACACCCGGAAATCCAAGGTTGCCATGCCTCTGCTATGGCAACTTTACATTAAGGCCCTTGAAATCTTTGTGTAGGTTATTTACAGGCATGCAGCCCCATGACCCTGAGATGGGGAAACTGGCACTCAGGCAGGGTGAGACAAGGCCAAGAAAACAGGAAGATTCAATGCCAGAATGGCCATGTCTGTAATCCAGAATTAGCACAGGTAGGGATAACAACAATTAAACCTCATGCTTCAGGGCTTAAGCCAATCACTAATTATTAGGGATCAGGAGGGAGACCCCCAAGTGAGGTCCAGATTATCTCCGATCTGATAGTAAAGGATTTTTATACCTTCCTCTATAGCACCTGGAGCTAGCTACTGTCAGATGCAGGATATTAGGTTCCGTGGACCAGGGCGAGTCTGATCCTGTCTCATAATTCACGTGTTGCTAAGGTGCAAGAGTGGAGGTACAAACCCAGGGGAGCCTGGAGCCAGGGTGCTGCTGTGGGAGCTCGCCAGGGGTGAGGGCTGCAGGAGTGGGGGGCTGTGGAGCTTGGTGGGGGCTGTGGAAGCCTGCCAAGGTAGTGACCGGCTGCAACAGCCCAGGTGGGGTGAAGCAGGGAGGGCTGGACGCCTGCCATCGTGGAGCCAGCGAGCAGGGAGGGTTCTGGACAGGAGTCAGGCGGGGGGCAGGTGCTTAGGAGACCCTGGGTCAACAGATCTGTGGGCACATTTTGTGTGCACCATGAATTTTCACCCTGTCACTCTCACATGCCAGGTGGGCAGTGGGGTCAAAAACCATGAGCCAGCCCCCAGACTTTTTTCCCTCTAATCTGATGGATTTTTAGGCCACTCTCGTGATTTTTGCCATGACTTGTGCTGGCCAAACCTTTTGGGGTTGGTGCTACCAGATTTCATAGCGGTCACGAGTTTGCCAGCCTCGCTTGGCTGCAGCGCTGGGAAAGACCCACCAGAACGTGCTGCCCCCAAGCTCCTCTCCCCGTCCAGCCTCAGGGGTCCCTGGGGGGATATTGCAGGCTTTGATTACTCAATTAAATACGTGTTTGAGGGGGTTTTATTTCCAGGTTTGAAGGAAGAAAGTCAGCTATGACCTTCCAACGGATGCTGGCAATGGTGTTGATTTACAAGCTGGAGAGTTTGCTTAGGGACTGGCTGCCAGAGCGTGATATTTACCAAGAGAATGAATAACCCCATAGATGGTGCCTAAATTCAGGGGTGGGGGCTTGACACTGACGTGTTTGCCAACTGCCCCAATCCCCACCCCTGGTCCACTCCAGAAGTTCTGGAAAGTTGGAGAGGAAGCGGAGCTCATGATTAGGTTGCTCTGCCTCATTCACAGGGAGATAGATGCGTTCACCAGGCTAGGACCCAAGGAGGAGAAAGAAATTTAAAACATCTGCAGGTGCAAGAAGGATGGGCTAGTGGCTAGAGCTTACTCTGGTACTCAGGAGACCTGTGTTCTCTTCCCAGGTTAGCTACAGCTTCTCTGTATAGATTGCAATGCCAAAAGGGACCTCCGTGATCCGCTAGTCTGACCTCCTGTACAGCACAAACTAGGGAACGTCCTCAAAATAATTCCCAGAGCAGATCTTCTTAGAAGAACATCCAATCTGGATTTTAAAATGGTCAGCAATGGAGAATCCACCACGACCCTTGGTAAATTGCTCCAGTGGTTAATTACCCTCATCACTAAAATGTACGTCTTCTTTCCGGTCTGAATTTGTCTAGCTTCAACTTCCAGCTGTTGGACAGTGTTAGCCCTTTCTCTGCTAGATTGAAGAGCACATTAGTAAATATTTGTGCCCCGGGTTGACACTTATAGAATGTAACCAGGTCACTCTTAACCTTCTCTTTGTTAAGCTAAATAGACTCAGCTCTTGGAGTCTATCACTATAAGGCCGGTTTTCTAATCCTTTAATCATTCTCGTGGCTCTTCTCTGAACCATCTTCAGTTTATCAACATCCTTCTGGGCTAGTGGGCACCAGAACTAGACACTGGATTCCAGCCACGGTCGCACCAGTGCCAAATCCAGAAATAAAATCACCTCTCTACTCCTACTCGAGATTCCCCTGTTTATGCCTCCCAGGATCACATTTGCTCTTTTGACTACAGGGTTGCCCTAGGAGCTCATGTTCAGCTAATTATCTACCAAGACCCCCCACCCACCTTTGTCAGAGTCCCTGCTTCCCAGGATAGAGTCTCCATCCTGAAAGTATGGCCTGCATTCGTTCTTAGATCTAGACATTTACATTTAAACATATTAAAATGCATATTGTTTGCTTGCATCCAGTTTACCAACCAATTCAGATCGCTCTGAGTCGGTTACCTGTCCTCTTCGTTATTTACCACTCCCCTAAGTTTTGTGCCATCTGCAAACTTTAGCAGTGATTATATTGTATTTTCTCCCAGGTCATTGATAAAAATGTTAAACGTGGGAGAGCCAAGAACTGATCCCTGCGGGACCCCACTGGAAAGATGCCCGTTCAACGATGATTTCCCCTTTGCAGTTACATTTTGAGGCCTATCAGTAAGCCAGTTTGTAATCCATTTAATGTGAGCTGTGTTTGTGGTAGGCCGTTCTTGTTTTTTAATCAAAATATGACTTTGGGCAAGTTGTTTATGGACCCAGGGCCTCAGATCTGCATCTGTTTATGGGGTTAATGTTGTAAGGATAAACTCCATTAATGCTAGTAAGGTGAGAGACAGAAAACTGGGATTGTTAGTGCTGCTGCTCCAGTGAAGTTTACAAGAGATGCACCATCAATCAATATTAGTAATAAAGATCCTCTCGCCCAAAGATCTCCTTTGACAAAGGCTTATGTGTCCTTTCTCATGGTTCCTTGGTGTTCATCTACATGAATAGCCTTTGGAAATGTAGACTGGCTTCCTGTCTATTCGCTCACAGCCAAATTCTGCCCTCGCTCGCCCTGGTGTTGATACAAGCTAGCTTTGCTGATGTTGCGGGAGTGACCCTGGATTCACCCAGAACCTTGGCCTCTGTCTTGTTCCCCCTGCCCGCTCTGCAATGGTTTTCTTAGCCTGTAATTTAACTCCACTGTAAATCTGGATCATTGTTCATTGCATAACCCCCTTTGTGTTCCAGCCAGTGCTGTAAAAGCATCCCCCAGGTAAGGAAATGGGGGAAGACAACTATCACAGATGGATGCCTTATTAGGGCATGTGAACAGCTTCCAGAAATGACTCTGGACAAGATGATTACTACTGAGATATTAGGGGCCATGTGTTTTTATCACCACAGTGATGGAGAAGAGGTCTCTGGCCACAAAACTCTGGCGAAGGAAACCAAAGTTTGGATGCATGAATGTGAAAGGAACTTCTCTGGGGAACGGGCCGGACCACATTCTCAAATAGTAACGATCCTTGTGCCCCCCACCCCATACTCCAACACACTCCCTAGTGCCCCCTTCCTTTCAACTTCCTCTTCACAACTATCTTCCTTGTTTTCAAAACCTTCCAGGGCTTTGATCCAACCTACCTGAGGGGCTACAGATCCTGTCTCCCGTGCATCCATTTGTAGCCGTAAAATCCTCTCCTTCAGACCTGATAGCATGTGACACTCCCTGTGGATGGTTGTCAGTGCTTAAATTTGTGCCAGGGATTGTAAGTTCAGCCCCCCGCCACCGCTAGACCTGGCGGTTCAGCACCCCGGCACCGCTGGGCTTGTTGCATCAGTTATAAATGTAAAAATATTGCTTGAGACCCGCCGCGGGGCCCCTCTTTCATTACAAATGAAGCACTGACTGTTGTAAAGGACTGTGCATGGTGCAGGACAACAGAGAATCAAGCCCCTTCTTGTTCTCTCTCGCTCCTTCCCTCGCTTCTCCCCACACCCGCCGCCTCTGTTCACACGATCCTGCCACTCTTGGGAAAGGCATCCCTGTTCCATCACTCCTGCCACTGGGGACTGCGTGCCTGGATCTCACCATCTCCCTTGCTCTGGAGGAGCAGTTGTTCACACCAGGACTGTGTTTGTTCCACAGTGTTTCATAGAATCATAGAAGATCAGGGTTGGAAGAGACCTCAGAGGTATCTAGTCCAACCCCCTGCTCAAAGCAGGACAAATCCCCAACTAAAGCATCCCAGCCAGGGCTTTTAATGCTGGAGTTCCCCAGCGTGGTCCCTGGGAGGGTGGCCATCCTTAAAAACCTCTAAGGAAAGAGATTCCACCACCTCCCTAAGTAACACATTCCAGTGCTTCGCCACCCTCCTAGTGAAAAAGTTTTTCCTAATATCCCACCTAAACCTCCCCATCTCGAACAAGACTATTACTCCTCGTTCTGTCGTCTAGTACCACTGAGAACAGTCTAGATCCAGCCTCTTTGGAACCCCCATTCAGGTAGTTGAAAGCAGCTATCAAATCTCCCCTCACTCTTCTCTTCCGCAGACTAAACAATCCCAGTTCCCTCAGCCTCTCCTCATAAGTCATGTGCTCCAGCCCCCTAATCACTTTTGTTGCCCTCCACTAGACCCTTTCCAGTTTATCCCCATCCTTCTCGTAGTGTGGGCCCAAAACTGGACACACTACTCCAGATGAGGCCCCACCAATGCCGAATAAAGGGGAGTGATCACGTCCCTCGATCTGCTGGCAATACCCCTACTTATACAACCCAAAATGCTGCTGGCCTTCTTGGCAACAAGGGCACACTGTTGACTCATATCCCAAGTATCAAGAGAGCACACCATTGGTTTGGTACAATTATGGGATGTTTTTCACTCTCGTCTTAAGTGACAGGGGTTTGCCCCTGCCAGAGACTGGACACCAGGCTAGATGGATGTTACCATCCTGGCCAAGAAGCATTTTGACACCCCACACACACATCGGGGTAAGTGACACCACAGTGCGCACGACTATGGAGAATGCATTTGGCAGCTTACACCTCACTGGGAGGTTCATCTTCCCAACCTCTGCCTTCAGGCATCAACCAAATTGTTGGCGTCTCCCTCTAAGGCGGCTTAATTCTTTTCTTTTGTTTTCAAGGGAGCTATTTCTCCAAAAAGGCTTGACCCCTGTTTACATCCCAAAGCGATATATGCTCCTTTTATTACGCATGCAAAATAATCCATAAAACATCTCCGCAATCCACTTCTGCTGAATTTATGGCTCATCCTGTGCTATTAATCCTTCCCAGGTTTGGGGTTTGTTCCATAATTCATAAATACCTCACTTTGAGTGGTTTTATGGACATTATTAGGATCACTTGAATCTGGAAATGCCTGTGTGAAGTTATTACAATGGCTTTAATATATCACAGACTCTCTACTAGCAATTGGGATAGCAGGGCCTAACCGTAACATCGTCAGCTGCTGGATGGAACAGCTCTCACGGGATCCCTTGGACTCGGCCAAAGGAATCATAACAAGGCCCGTCCCCTGTAAACGTCTCTGAGAATAGAGTCATCGGGAAAGGATTTCTCGGGGAGTGAGTTTTAATTTGCTCATGCTGTAGCAATGTCAGGCCGCACGTGTTGCCAGCCAGCCCGATGAGCCAGAATTGGGTGTACAGAGCCGGCGATGGGGCACCAACTTCAGAACAGAGAGCTAGCAGCTGGGCACCACAAAAAACGCATTGCTTAGGGCGTGGTGGGGGCAGTATTAGGCAATTTTCCAAAGAGCTCCCCCTGAGAACAATGTAATCATCATGACACCAACCCCTCACTTTTACCTAGCACTTTTCATGCAAGGCGCTTTACCATAGAGGTCAGCAGCATTATCCCCATTTTACAGATGGGGAAACCGAGGCACGGAGCAGGGCTGTGACATTCCCAAGGCCACCCAGCAGGCCAGTGGCAGAGCCAGGAATAGAACCCACATCCTTTCTCCCAGGCTGTGATTCAGGAAAACAGCCCTATTCAGGATAGCACATAAGCCCAGGGCTAAGTACCATTGAAATCAATGGGATGTAAGCAAGTGCTTAAAGTTAAGTACGTGTATAAGAGCCCAGATGAGAACAATGGAAGCTGAGCTCTTGAGAAAATATGGCCACTTCATTCAGGGGCCTACATGAGATCTGGTTGCCTTGCAAAATCTGTCCAGCGGTGACCCAGCTTCCATTGTGACGTCAGCCCCGGACTTGCTATCTGATCTCACCCAAGCCACACAGCATCAGCTCTCCAAAGCGGGGTGGAATGGGCGGAGCACACAGCCCTGCCACATGACGCTTTGGTCAGGGAGTAAAGAATACTAGAGTGAGTTGAAAGGACAAGGGGCGGTCTAGAAGGGAGAACTGACCGCATCTAATGATCATACCCCACAGTAAGGTGGGCACAGAATGGACATTTTCCCTTTGGATTCTTTCCAATGCATTTCTCCCCAGCCTCTGGTTTAGAAGAGCATGCTACTAAAGCAAGTGTGCTCCAGGATGGGCCTGGAATTCATGTGTAAATCCCTGACAGCCAAAGCTTTACTCACAGGCAGAAAGCAGGAAAATGTAGCTATTGAAACATAAGTGACAATGGAGACAGTAATAAATCCTAACATGAGGAGTTGGGATACATGGGCTCCATCCCCTCCTCTGCCACAAATTTTCTGTGGGACCCTGAGCCAGTCAGTTGGGAATACTGGTGCCCAGATAGGCTATCTGTAGGATGGGGGCAGCAGTCCTGTCCTGCCCCCCAGAGTGCTGTGAGAATAGGTGCATTAAAGATCGGGAGGCACTTAAGGTTTATTGATGGAAAGCAAAGTACAAAAGCCAGGGGTGGTTGTTAGTACTTAACGATATAGGGCCTGCTGTCAGGGGGTCTCCAGGAGGGAACTTCGCATGCTTAGCGGATTTAGCCACAGCTCCCTCCCATGTGAGGCAGGTTGCTGTTGTTACCCTGTTTTACAGCTGGGGAAACTGAGGCACAGAGAATGTAAAGCCAAAAGTAAGTGGGAGCTGGGAGCTCAATCCAACTGGACTCCAAACCATGGAGGCTCCCAAAGTCAGTGACGTAACTGCAAGCGACTTCCCCAAGACCACCCAGGGAGTCTGCAGCCCAGCTGGGAACAGAACCCAGGAGTCCTAGTGCCCAGGCCCCTCCTCTGTACACCTCATCACTCCTCAGAACCTCAATCTTTTTGTCTTGTAAAGAACTCCTAGAGCAGCCGCCTTCCCTCTGAAAGGTGTCTAACAGCCACAGAGGTGCAAATATTTATCCATACTTGGAATTGCACAGTGAAGGCTCACTAAGTGTTCCCAGACACTTGTAGGCCGTTGTTTCAAGGACCTGGCCTGCAGACACCTGGCTGGAATAAATCAGAGGATGTGAACGTTGAGGGTGACTGAAGCCCTTATTCGCCCTTCCCACATGAACATCAAGGTCACCGCAGTATTTCACAGAGGCCCCTTTTAAAAAGGTTTCTGTTATCCGTGGCTGGGAGTCTCTGACCGAGGAATATTTCTCATGGCTAAGGACATCAGTGGGTGGGAGATATTACATGCTGCTCCTCTGACGTCCTGAAGACTTGCTGTGCCGTGATTATGCAGCACGATAAATCGTAGTAATGATCTAACATAACACACAATGGCTCTGAAGCAGGAAAGCCCTTCTGCACGTGCTCAGAGTTATGTGTTACAAGAGACTGCAAGGCGGTAAGCTGTGTTACAGAAGCCCTGACACACCCGTTTTCCTGGGTTGACATCCAGGGGCAAGAATCACAGACTCAAAGCACAAATTTTCCTGTGCCACTCATTCAGTCCTTACCTGGTCGGGAATCAAAGGGATTAAAACAAGGATCTTAGGGGCCACGTGGCTCAGCAGAGTGCTGTAATTGGCCATTAAGAACTATACTCTGGAAACTGGGGGCAGCAGTATGAAGTCCTAGATCCCCAACGATGTTAGGTGCATGCAGCAGCTCAGTGAAGCACTGTTTCCTGCAGCCTCCTAGAGAGAAGGGATGGCCTGGAAGCCCTGAGAGAACCTACCGTAGGGAATCTGGAGGCTGATCAAGCAGCGTAGTACAATGGGGTTGCAGGAAGCAGGAGTTTCGCCCACCTAGGGCAGATGGTGGTGGCATAGCCTGCCAGAACCAGTAAAAGGCTAGTAAAATGGTAGTGAGGTCTGGAGCCATTTTAGAAGACGTGCCCAGAGACAGGAGGGGGATGGATAGACTTCAGCCACAGCCAACATCCTGGGTGAATCTTTGAATCACAGGTTAGGGTTGGAAGGGACCTCGGGAGGTACCTAGTCCAATCCTCTGCTCAAAGCAAGATCAATCCCCAACTAAATCATCCCAGCCAGGGCTTTGTCAAGCCTGACCTTAAAAACCTCTAAGGATGGAGATTCCACCACCTCCCTAGGGAACCCATTCCAGTGCTTCACCACCCTCCTAGGGAAAAAGTTTTTCCTAATATCCAACCTAAACCTCCCACTCTCCCCCTCTCCTTGTTCTGTCACCTGCCACCACTGAGAACAGTCCAGATCCATACTCTTTGGAACCCCCTTTCAGGTAGTTGGAGACTGCTATCAAATCCCCCCTCATTCTTCTCTTCTGCAGGCTAAATAACCCCAGTTCCCTCCACCTCTCCTCATAAGTCATGTGCTCCAGCCCCCTAAATCATTTTCATTGCCCTTTGCTGCCCTCCAATTTGTCCACATCCTTCTTGTTAGTGGGGTGGAAAGAGTGGAGTAAGAGACTCAAAGGATGCCTAGGGGTTGAGAAGCACCACTAGAGGGGAGAACAGTGCCACCCCCAGAGGGAGGAAAACTGTCCCTGTTTACACCTTTGGATGGAAGGCTAACAGCTGGAGAGGCAGTTGTTGCTGGGGAAATTCCCTGGGTCTGTTACAAACCTCCCGCACTGCAACTTGAGACCATTACTCCTTGTTCTGTCATCTGCCACCACTGAGAACAGTCTAGATCCATCCTCTTTGGACCCCCCTTTCAGGTAGTTGAAAGCAGCTATCAAATCCCCCCTCAGTCTTCTCTTCTGCAGACTAAACAATCCCCGTTCCCTCAGCCTCTCCTCATAACTCACGTGCTCCAGGCCCCTAATCATTTTTGTTGCCTTCCGCTGGACTCTTTCCAATTTATCCACATCCTTCTTGTAGTGTGGGTCCCAAAACTGGACATAGTACTCCAGATGAGGCCTCACCAATGCTGAATATAAGGGAACAATCACATCCCTCGATCTGCTGGCAATGTCCCTACTTACATAGCCCAAAATGCCGTTAGCCTTCTTGGCAACAGCCCTAGGGGAAGGGCTGGAGTGACATGCACTGTCTGGGGTCTGGTCTCTGGTGCCTGTGAGTTGTTACTGCCAGTCCCTGAGGTGGTGGCAGGTTGCTATGGAGACCTCTACCCTCTGCCACCTTTCTCCCAGGGTCCGGCATGGTCACACCTACCTTTCCCCTCAGCTAGGGAGACTTGCAAGGAGCTGTCCTAGTAACTAAACCTCTGGGTCTCTCCCTCCAGCTCCGCTCCTCAGCCAGATGCGGGGAGACTCAGCCCAAGGCAAAGACAGAAGAAATCCCACTAGATCTGAAGAGGGTAAAAATCCTAGCTGTCTCCCATTACTGCAACAAGAACAAGTCAGGTACAGACCAGGCCCGCTCCCACGATGCTTTGCAGCACACAGCCACTTCTGCCCAGAACCTATGATCCTCACTCAGCCAAGGCCAAGGCAGATATCAACAACATCTGTGCTTTGGGAAGAAATGGCCAATGCAGCCCCATCCCTCTTGCTGCAGATTTTCTTACCCAAGGAAAACAAACTGGCAGCAATCAGGGATGGACAGGGGGCTGCCGCTAATCCCCCGACCGGAGGGAGCCCAGTTGTTTATAAGAAATAACCAGCCATGTGACACAGGTTGGGCCATGCAGGGTCATGAGCGATTTAGCTTGGTATAAACAACAGAGGCCACGCCAGAGCTGTAATCTCTCCCAGATGCCTTTGCTCCTTTGCCGCGTGCTGATCAGAAGGATCCGAAGCTTATCAGGGGAAAAAAATCCTTCTCCGCCCAACCTCCTCCCCTGGAATTTCTGCCTCCACCAGGGCTTACTTACATAAGGGCTCAGATGGGGAGGGCCACAGAGCCCCTTCGACGGGGGCACCTGGCTCTCCATTGCCCTGCACCCTTGTGTCATCATTTACACCAGTGCATAATAAGTGCAGGGGGAAAAAGGCATAAATCACGGCCATCGGGCTCTGGCAGCACTTTAAACCCTGTCTGCACTGGTGCAATTGACAACACAAAGTGCAAGGCCACAGGGAACTGGGACTCAGAGGGCAGGACGGTGGGTAGGTAGGGCCCAGGCCTGGGGGCCAGGACCGTGGGCAAAGGGGCCCTAGTAGTGGGGTTTCATCCTGTTGCTTGTTTACTCCACTCTGTCATGCCGGTTCCTCCCCCCAGCTCTGGGCATTCTAGACGGACACACTCTGGGCTGTGGAAGGCAGATGCCGCGGGATGAGTGTTTACACTGGATTCATCAGCATCTCGGTCTTGGAGACCAGGGGCTCCCTCAGGAGGCCTCCTATGAGTCAGAGCAGGGAGAGGAATTAGATCTAAAGCTGGAGACCAGACTCCTGGTTTCTGCTGAGCTAGCCTTGGCACAGTCCCGATCCTGCCCGCGGTGTGAGAGCTACACCGGGGGCTTCCCTGGGGGCAGGATTGGCCCATGAACTGTCTGGAACCAGTTTCCTTGAGTGAGCAATACAGCCCAGCCCACTGCTCCATGCAGAGATCTAGTTTTGCTCCACTTTTAAACGGTTTTCCTGGACCAGACCTTCCCCTCTCCCAGATGCACTGACCCAGCTCCAGTAGACTGGGGGGTCTCACACAGAGATTGCTCCCCCTCCAGTGATGGTTAAGATTAAACTCTTGGCTCATCACCTGCACATCAAACTGGAGCGATGCCTCTAATCAAAAACCCTCAGTCTCCTCTTTTAAAATGGCCCACGTGGCAACAGTCTTCGGGAGACTTCGGGGAATCGTTGGGGGGTCCCAGCTGCACCCCAATACCAGGAGGAATTCAGGATCAGCACATTTTGGGTACATCTACACTAGAGATTCACTTCATATGCCAAGGCCTAAGAGACCTAGTGGGACCTGCTGCCTAGCCTAGGGCAAAGAACTGCTCCACAATAATCTTCTCTCACCTTGGCCTAGGACAGGACCGTGTGGCCACTCTGCAAACGTGCCATTGCGCGCCGTGGGCTGCCTCTTCCACCACCTCAGATCCTCCTCTCAGAGAGGAAGGAGCAAAGGGCTTGTAGGTCAGTCCATCCAACTCCCACGAGATACCACAGATTCCCTCCTCCAGCACCCGCACAGGGGGAAGCCCATTCAAATTCCCCTGGGGAGGCACACAGATTCCAAGGTGTCCAAAACCCCTTGGGAAGGTCTCTGCCCCTCAATCCCCGCAGGGCCATCTCCAGCCCGAGCGCTGGGCGACTCATTTCCAGTTTGAACCTCAGTTTTACACTGCCAGGGAGTCCCTGGACTGGGGAAAGGCCCCGTTTGCCCAGTTCATCGGCCTTTAAAGACCTTTCAGGAGAAAAACACCGGCCTCTCCCTCGGGCCTCTGTTTATGCTACAATATAAATATCTCCTGCGACTCTCTCCAACTTTCCACTCCTCGGCCTTCCCGAGAAGCTGTTGAGGGGGAGGCTTCCGAGAACGGTCTGAGATCACGAGGGCCGGGTTGTTGGGGGCCACGCGGCGGGTGTTGGGAAACCATTGGCTTTTCACGAGGGCGAGACAGAGACAGAGTCAGGGCTGCGGTGTCCCCCGGCCTCCGAGCTCGCTCGTTCCCTCATCCCACACGCATTCCACACGGTTCCGCTGCATTTAGCTCCCTAAGCCTCTGTGGAGAGGTTTGTAATATCCATGAGAGGTGAGGGGGGCCCCCATCAGAAAGCAACTGGGTCTAGGCCATGCATTCCTCAGAAGAGGCTCCGGCCTACCCGACAGCTCCCTCCAGCTCTTTTCCCGCGGCCTCCCAGGGTGCCACGGCTTAGACGTGGCGCGCCCAGGGCAGACCCAGCCTGACCGCGCATTGTTCCTCATCAAGAAACCTAAAGCTCCGGGAAATGCTCTGGAAAGCACCCCTCCCCAACGCACACAGCACCCCGTCTTTGTGCAGAGCTCCCCACACAGCTGGCTGACGTAGGTATCGGTGGAACTCATGCGTTATAGCTCCCCCGCACAGAGGGGAAGATTTGTCCCCAGACACGGAGCTTTTGCTCTTTAGCGGCGGCAGCTCACACTTTTAACACTGGAGTTCCCTAGTGCAGTCCCTGGGAGGGTGGCCGTCCCATGGGGTACAAGGAGAATAGTGGGGCAGAGACAGGGAGGGGAAGGAAGTGGATGGGGCTCACAGACGCCTACTTACGGGCCAGCTGAGGATGTGCGGCAGGAAGTCAAGGGGAGCCAGTGCTACAGAACAAAAGAAAAGAGTAAAGCCTCCATCCCTTCCCCCACAGTCAGTGCCCACCCCGTGCTGACTTGGGGACTTTGAAGATCCCAGCCTCTATTAACAAACCATCACCCCTGTGCCGTGGGAGATGAGAGAGCCAGAGGCTCCCAGAAATAGGGAACCGGGCCACTTTCTAGGATAAAGACCCCTGAGCACGAGGAACGGCTTTGAGGCCAACGGCCGCCTTTCACACAAGCGCCCAAGCAGGCCGCAGCTGGTAACGGCACTCTGTTCCCCCCACACCCACACCCCCTGCCCCCTGGGCTGGAACCGGCAGCGCTGTCCGCTTAAAAACCTCACCCAACCCCGCAGGAAAGAAACCTCCCAAGACGAAGGGGAAGACGCTGCCTGGAGAAGGGTACAGGGCTTCCCACATGTTGATTCTGTGGTTTCAAGAGCTGCCAATGAGGGATGTGCGGAGGCAGGCATATTAATTACATGCCCGGCAGCACCTCCCCTGTTTGTTTATTGGCATCTAACACCGTCACACATCCCAGATATTACTTTGCCAGCATCAATCTCCTACCAACCCCTTATTAGTCAGCGCCAACAACTGTTTGTGTCTGGTGATGTTGCATTACTAACTCTGAGCTCCACTGTTTGTCCCTCTCCAGTTTATGTCTGGCCACGGCAGCTCATTGTTGGGGGATCTGCAATCAAACCTCAAGCTCCTCAGCCACGCACGCTCGCCACCCATGAAGTCTTGGGTAAAACAGGCACCACTCCTTTTTTTACTAGGGTATTTCACCCTGCTCCATGTTATCAGAGAAGATCAGGGTTGGAAGAGACGTCAGGAGGTATCTAGACCTTAGAAACCTCTAAGGAAGGAGATTCCACCACCTTCTTAAGGAACCCATTCCAGTGCTTCACCACCATTGTAGGGAAATAGCGTTTCCTAATATCCAACCTAGACCTCCCCCACAGCAACTTGAGACCATTACTCCTTGTTCTGAAATCTGCATCATAGGTAATCTCAATACAAAAAATATCCCCAAACCAGCTTCCTAAACAGTGTGGCAGAGGGGAGGGAAATCACTAAACATGGGCCAAATCTTGTGTGGTGTTGAATCCGGGAACAGTCACAATATACATACAAGTAGCTTCATGAGGAAAATTCAGAGCCACGACAAATCCCTCTTCTACCCAGCAGAAATCGGTTTGGGCGCATCCCTTCCGAAAAGGCTGCTGTGTTCGGGATATCTGCTCCAGCCCCTGGTGTGAGAATGCGAAAGGAAGTGGGTTTCCCAGCCCATGAAAAGTTGAGACCATGGTTTGTCTTCATCCAAAAATCAAGCCCCAAAAATGAAATCTTGAAAATTTTCATGAACCAGAGATGAGGGGTGGGTGGGATTGAAAACAAAAAAAAAGAAGGATTTCAATGGAGGTCAATTAAAACGTTCCATTTGGATAATTCCAAAGTGTTTCATTTTGATCTTGATCTTTTTAAAAAACTTTGTTGCTTTTTATGCTTTTTTTTTAAACTATAATTATCTTAAATTATAAGGCAAAAAAAGCCATTGGAAACCAGAGAACCGGAGTTTTGTTTTAAAAAATGTCAAAAGATGGGCTATTTTGAACATTGTTTTCATATCAAATAACTTGTCAAAACCAGCTCTTCTCCTGCGTGGGGGCTGGAGTTTAGGTTTCAATATGTCTGCAGTTCCTAACAAAAAAAAAAAACAACTCGTATTGAAAAGTTCCCAGCTAGTTCTCCTCAGGGTAATACTCCCATCTCCCCCTTTTCTAGCAGCAGACACACTCAGTGCAGCAATACAGGGACAGACAATGGGGAAGTGATGGAAAGAGCTGTTTCTTTTGCAGCCACTTTCATGAAGTCAGGCACCAGGGAGTAAATTCAGTGATGCTAATTCGTAAGACCTGTGAGAATATCCCAAGGGGGCAGGGGATAGATTAGGTACCTGTTGTGTTTTTTGCCTATCAGGTTAAAAATATACCACCTCCTATTTTGGAATCCATGGAGCTGGTTCACTGTGTTGCCAGTCGCTGTAATGTTTACCATGAGTCTCGTGATAGCTGGTGTTTTTAACACTGCAGCTCCTGGAGTCATGTGAATATGCAAGAATCTCTGCTTGCATTTTGAATGAAGTTTCTATCTCTCGTAGTCAGAGAAGGGCTTGAAAACATGACCCGAGTGAACCCTCCAGACGCAGACACCAGAATCGAGCCTGGCTCGTGATTTTTTGGCATGCTTGTCTTCCTCTCCTCGTTGCCGACTTTGTGCTAATCAGACCAAAGGACCCTCTTAAGCTGGTAGAAAAAGTGTCCTGTATTTTTGGGTGGGAAATTTTGAAAAATATGTTTGAGGTTTTTTTGAGGAGTCGGGGAGGGAGGTTCCCCAAAATTTTCCTGTGATTTGATTTGGAAGGTGTCCAGTTGCCGGGCCACCTTCCTCACGAAGGCCAGTAGGAAGAGGGAGCTGTTTAGGCACGACGGATAGACATGCACCCCTTATATTCAGAACTGTCCCCCTCCCCGAATGTCAGGATGCTGTTCTAAGCCCCATTTGTTTGGCGGGGCCCCATTGTTACAAGAGCCATTTAAAATAACCTGAACGTCACCAGGCTCACCGCTCAATTGGGCCAGGCCATAAAGGGTGTGTCTACACTACAGCCAAACACCTGCGGCTGGACCATGTCTGGTGACTGAAGTTCATGGGGCAAATATAGATGTTTGGGTACAGGCTGGAGCCCAGACTCTGGGATTCTCCCCCATTCCTGGAACTCAGAGACCAGGCCCCAGAAATTGCAATTGTCTAGCATCACAGCTGAAGCCTGAATCAGCTGACTGGTTTTTGATTGTTGTGTGGACATACCCTTAGGCTTAGAGAATCAGTTGATGATGAAGTTTGCAGCGTCAGCAGCTGTGATCTCCTAGTGCAGGGTGACCCCTTCAGGCAGATTCATGGACAAGCAATTTTGGCCAAGAGCTTTTTTTTAAAAAAAAAAAAAAAAAAGTCCTTTTCCAAAATGGATTTGAATTAGGACACACTGACCTCTGTTGGCTCAGTGCAAAACCTTGCGAGATTCCATGAATTCGTCAGCATTCCAGAATCATATTGGGAGTCTGTCCCTGAGTTCAGGACAAAGGGAATTGCTTTAAAACATGCTAAAGTCAATGAAAGCTATTTGTTATATCTCCACCGTAAGGACTAAATGTTGCATCTCTGTGCAGGACAGGACAGAAGCAACACCTTTAAAAGCCATTAAGAATGCCGAATATTCAATATTCCAAGGAGCAATACTGATCCACTCATACAGAACAGAAATTCTGACTTCTCTTAAAAGCAGTTGAAGGAGACTAAATAAACTAGCCCTAAATCGGACATGGAGAGAACCCATTAGAGAGATCAGTTTTAGCGATTTGTGAAAAAAAGAAATTCTATGCACTCCATTACCAGGGTATCTGAGCACCTCACAATCTTTAAGGCCCTTAACTTCACAAACTCCCTGTGAGATGGGCAGTGCCACAGAGGGGAAACTGAGGCACAGATACTTGGGACCAAATTTTTTTGAAAAAGGTATTGCTTCTTTCAGTGACAAGCCCAATGCAGAGGTTGCTGACCACCACCTTCCATCTTTCACAATCATAACATAGTAGTAAAACTTCCATGCTCCTTTAGAGACCGGTCCATCTGATCATATTTCCAACATAACTGGCATTCTCTCTTCCTCTGCCTGGTTCACGTGCGATCTTGCCTGATAGTAGGAGCACTGGGAGCAAGCTGCCCTGCAATCAGTGGGCTTTGTGTCCCCAGAAAGATGCTCTTTTGACACCTAAACATAATAATTCTTACAAGTAGTGTTATCCTATATAATGCTTTTTACCAGCAGGTTGCTACATGCCCCACAACATCCCTTTGAAGCAGGGAAGCACTAATAGCTCCATTTTACTAAGGCACAGGTAAGCTAAGTGACTTGCCCAGGATCATACAGGAAGTCTGTGGCAGAGCAGGAAGTGATGCCCAGCTAGCATTTGAGCCAGCGTTCAAGGCTCCCTGCTGCAGAACCAGGAGTGGAGCCCCAGTTAATAGCCAGCACTCCCAGGTTTCTCACACTCCAGGCTCAGTGCCAGGGAGCTTGGAAGCCCTGGCATAACTGCCTGATCTTTGGCACATCACGTAGGCCTGTCTACACACAGGAGTTATACTGCTTTGACTCTACTAGTATAGCTAAAGCAGTACAATCCCCCCATGTGGACACACTTATACTGGTATAAAGGTGCTTACACCAGTGATGAACTGGTGGATTCTCACCAGCCCCAGGGAGTTCAGCAGATGATCCCTAATTAGCTATCTTGGCCCTGTGGCTAAGCCCTAGGTCCCATCACACGAGGGTCACCCAGCTGAGCTGACCACCTCAGAAGAAACACGGAAGCCGGTGAGTACTTACAAAAGGGATGTATCCATGTCACAGAGCGAGACTGGCCCTTTTGAAGGGGCAAGGCCAGAGCGCCTGGGACTCACCACCTCACTCCAAGCAGGCACTTGGGCTGTGGAGAGGACACGGTCCTAGAGAGGAAGAATTCGGACAGGGAAACAGTCCAGAGTCCCCAGAGCAGAGAGAGCTCAGAAGAGGAGGTCAGCGAGGGGACTCCCTGAGAGGAGGAAGCAGTCAGAGCTCCCTAGTGAGTAGTGGGCCCACATCAGGCTGGTGAAAGTGGCAGGCAGTCAGGGAGAGGGTCACCTACAGACTTCCCCAGGCCTGAGAGAGCTGAAGGTGGGCAGCACAAAGGCAGATGGCTGTTGGCTCTTTGGGCCAGAGAGGGCTGAAGTCTGGGGAATGATGGAGGCGTGAGCGGTAGAGCCACACCTGGGAAGGAAACAGGGTAGAGAAGTACCCCAGCTGGAAGAGCAGGAGGAAGGCCAGAGCCACACCTGAGAGACAGAGGCTGTAGGGAGAGACGCTGGAGCCTTACTTGGTGTTAGGCCTCAAAAAAGTGACATAGGGGCTGGACCATGCTGGGGAAATCTGGACTACAGTGGCGGGGGGCTTATATGAGAACCCCATAAAGAGCTAGTTATGCTTGCAAACTTACTGGAGATACTGGGGACTCCAAAACAAGAGGGGAAACTGAGGCAGGCCCATGGTAGAGAAGGCATGCAGGTGATCAGCCCTGGCAAGAGAAATCAAGGCAGAGGGCCATTTGCAGGACCACCTAAGGCCACCCTTACAATCAAGCAACATCTACACCCAAAGCCTTTAGTCCCATTTCCACATAAGTGCTCTTACTTCTCCAAAACTCCCAGCCTGTGCCCAACTTGCCCCAGACCCAGCACCTTTTCCCCTAGGTGATTGCCTGACCTCCTGGCTCTTTCTGGAGCTGTTGTTCTCCAGCCTTCTTGATTATTAATCTCACTGTCCCCTTCCTAGCTGGGGCAAGCAAGATCTGGCTTATATAGACCCCAGACTCCTCCCACTCTCAGCAAGCTCTGAGATGATTGGTTAAAGGGAGTCAGCTGCTTGGAGGTGTTTTTTTTTCTCCCCCCATGCGACAGTTCATGCTGTCACAGCAGTATAACTTAATCCTCTACCCAGGAAGGGGAACAAGCTATACCTGTATCAGGCACTTCTTAGACCAGTAAAACTGCATCCACGTGAGTGGTTGTAGTGGTATATCAGGAAAAAAAATCACAGCCTTGATTATCATCATCATACCAATATACAATCAGTGCTTCTGTACAATGAGAAGAATAGCGCTGCCCTACCTCGCAGCGGTATTGTGAGGCTAAAGACTGTGAGATGTTCAGGTACTATGGTGATGTAGGCCAGATAAGTACTTGAGACAGAGAAATTAACAAAACCTGGGTCACCAGTTTTCAGCTCTACTAAAGCCCTGATCCTGTAAACACAGGGGTGTGTATGGAATATTACTTACAGGAGTAGTGTCAATGGGACTAATCATGTGAGTAAAGGTAAAAACTTGCAGAATCAGTGCAGAATCAGGGCCTGAAATAAAGACCAGGGGAAATGAAAATGCTTAAAAGGAAATTGCTCAATATTTTTTTAACGCGCCACAGTATGAAAAGAGAATGAATCTGTCCTCTCAGCAAAGAAGGGATTTAAAATATTTTGGCACAGCAAACAAGGTGGGAGCGATTAAATCCAGGATCACATATTTTTAGCAAATGACCGGACGGATAAGAAGCCTGAGAAAAGAAGCAGTGAAGAGCCAAGAGTTAAGTGAGCAGAGCCGGTAGGTGGCATTCATAAGCTTTGCACGGGGCTTCCATCGCCACAAAACTGCAAAGGAGGAAAATGTTTCTTGTGCAAAAACAAAAGGCTGAAATGTTCCTCTCTGCTAGATATTCCCACACCCACTTTGATCAGCAATATCGGAGCTGTCACGTTCTAATAGAAGGGCAAATTTGAAAAATCAGGACTGGGGACAGAGAATCTTCCTTTGCCTTTCCTTAGCCAATGATGCTCTATATTAAACAGCTTCCCTCTGCCTCCCCCGCCCCTCTCTTCCTGGGCCGGATCCTGCCAGGGGCTGAGGATGCTCAGGATGCGAAGGGAGAGGCTGTGGAGACATTTGCTGTCGTCTAGCCAATCAGAGGAGCCGCGGCACTGAAAAGGGGGTGCTTTATGCTGCCTGCTCTCCCCCCACCCCCACCCCGCCCTCCCTTCCCAGCACACAAAAGCCCGTGCAATTAGCTGTCTTAAGAGAGCTGGGGCTTAGCCAGCTGTGAGCTGCAAATAATCAGATACCTCTGAGGCAGAGCAAGCAGCGGTGGCCAAGGCCGTGTGGAGAGCGTACAAATAACTGCCATCCATTGCCAAAGCAGAAGGCCGGCCCGGATGCAGCTCCTTTTTCCCCGGCTGCGACAGCCTGGCCTAGCGGTGTTTTTATTCCCATCCTGGACATCCTAAGGAGCCCCCCACTACAGAAGGAGGAATGCCCAGCTGGAATACAGGAGAGAACTTCTTTGTTCTTCAGTAGCCAGAAGAGACCCTCAGAGGGTAAGTACAAGAGGCCCTCCCTGCTTCCATTCTGCTGGGGGAAGGGTTGATGATGGAGACACTGAGTCCTGCTCTTGGGGTGGTTTTTTTCCTCCGTCATGCTTTGGAGGGATTGTGGCGGGGGGGTTACAGCTCCGGGATCTGCCTAGGCACCGGGGCACGGGGGGTTCCTACACGCTAGGAAATCATCCTGTTGGCACCAACGGGCTCCTTTCCCGGGCAGCGCATTGGGCAATGCACCAGGATAAAGATGAATATGTCACGCGGGGAGTGCCGCGCAGAGCCGGGGGAGGGGGACGCAGTAACCCTTCGCCGCCCCGCTCTCTGCCAGCCTCCTCCGGGGCCGGCTCCCACCTCGGACTATGTCCACGGTAAAGCCTGAGTGAGCCACGGAGCTTCACCCCCTTACAGCAGCACGCAGACAGCACCACGACGCCTTCTCGTCTCTCATCATGGAGGCCCTCTTGAGAGAGGACAGCAGAACCGCGCTGGCTCTGCAGTGGGCCGGAGGAGCGACGCTGGCTGTAGTGGGGGTCGCTCAGGCTTTCCGCTGGTGTAACTGGTGTAAGCTACTATTGAGCTCAATGGGAAAGGAATCCGGTCAACAGAGGAGTGTCTGGGGCCTTGCGAAAGGATCTGACGACGTACAGTCCTGATCCCGGATCCTTGCACGCTCTAAATTCCTACTGCCTTCATTTCGAGCTTTAGATGTGCAAGGAATATAGGGTCAGGCCCTAGATATGATGGGCACGATTCTGGTTGACCGGCAGTGTAAAGGGGTCACAAAGTGGGAGGCAGCTACTGTCAAAGTCCCTCTGAGACTCCTTTAGCACTGCCAGAGGCCTGATTGTCCATGAGAACTAGGCCTGCTGGTCCGGATTCTGCCTTGCCTTGCACTGGCGTGGTTCAGGAGTGACTGGGCTGAAGTGGATGGAGTCACAGCAGTCTAAACCACATGGAAGCGGGCACAGAGTCAAGGCCCCTACACAGACATGTCCCTATATGGTTTGACATGTGTTTTTATCAAAATGGGACCCAGGACAAGGGATGAGTGCCACAGGGCTCCCACGTGTATCTCTTGAGCGAAGGAGAGCCAGCGTCTTCCTCACAGAAGGCCTTCCTCATAGACCCCGCTCTTCCTCGCTCTGTGCCGGGGGCTTAGCTGGGTCACAACACGGAACATCGGCCAGAAATGTCTTTGTGCAACAGAAGAGATTAACGTGCACAGGAGACAGCAAACTGGAAACAAGTGTCACTGCCCCATGACCGGAGACCGATCTTGAATTGTTATCCTTTAAACCTGGATTGAGTTTCCATTGGCCATCGTGTTGGTTCATGTCAATATTAGTAGGATGGCAGAGTAAAATCTGAACGGTGAGACTGCGCTCCACAGACCGGAGCGTGGTGGGTCCCTGGCGGGTCACTGCAACGGCTCTGCTCAGAACTAGCATCTCCAAGGGTGATTGATAAGCAGTTAATACAGAGCCTAGGACCCGGGACCGGCTGATTTGTTTGTATCCAGGGGTGTCAGTAGCCCCAAAACACCATGCTCAGGGCCTCACTGGCTCATGCTTTTATAAAGCCACTGTGGTTTATATAGAAAGTCTGTGTAGTCACGTCAGATCTGAACACTCCCCCCACCCCAGACCCACGTCTGGAGCTAAATTTTCCAGTTGGCTTCTGATGTTGGACCAGATCAGAGTGAAAGCCCTGGACTCCCACGCTCCTGAGCTTCCAGGGGGCCAAGAGTGGGCTGCAGATCCTGAAGGCTGTAGCTTTACGCTCCGCAGTCAGCTTGTGGCCCACGTGTTTCCTGTTCCAGACCGAGCCCCTCAGCGGGTGAAACCCAGAGTCTCTCCCCGGGCGCGATGGGCACCACCGAAGCCACGCTGCGGATGGAGAATGTGGAGGTGAAGGAGGAGTGGCAAGACGAGGACTTCCCCAGGTCAGTGCAGACAAAGCGACAGCTAACGGCCAGGGAGAATTGGACTAGAGAGCAACAGGACAACTGGGTCTGACAAGCAGGTTCTCACAAAGCATCCTTTAGGGAACAGGGATTTTGCAAGGACACCTCACTGTCCTTTTTAAAAAGTTTGTGTGGCAAAAATCTTGCATCACACTGGCACCTCCCTGGGCACTCAGATACCAGGGTGAGGGGCACGGTGGTCATGTGAGAGTTAGCAAGCTAGACGTGTCTCCTTCTCGCCTCTAAGATACAGGGAGCATCTCCTCAAAGAAAGCGATTCTGCACGTACTTACTCAAGCGAGCAGCCCCAGTGAGGCGATTGAAGTCAATAGGATGACTTGTGTGAGTAACTGCTACACAATGCTATTATGAGGTGCAGAAGCAGGTCCTAGCGGCTCCCCCACCAGGGCTGTCAGACAGCCATGTCGAGAAAGACAGAGTTGCATCCACTCGCACCCGATCTGAATTTTTGCCCTGGCCCCTAGCACTGAATCCATTTCTCCCAGCTCCCGTCTTCAGTCTGTACCCAGCACCTGGCTACACTAGGGTGACCAGATGTCCTGATTTTATAGGGACAGTCCCGATTTTGGGGTCTTTTTCCTTTATAGGCCACTATTACCCACACCATCCCCGTCCCAGTTTTTCACATTTGCTGTCCGATCACCCCTGGCCACACCCGTGGGGATCGCTCGGGCCCCAGCCAGACAGCTGGCCCTGTTGAATGAGGGGGAGCGGTGCTGGCTGAATGCAGTGAGGACGCCTTTCAAGCAATGATCCTCTCTTCCCAGCTGCAGCGGAATTGCTCCGCCGGGGCTACAGCCACCCTGTGTTCACGGGACAGTGGACCCGCTGTGTCATTCAGCCTGTTAAGTGCGGTACTGGCAAGGCCGACCCTTGTAATCAGAGGTCTCCTGTCCTCCTTGTTGTTGGTTGATTAGCTTAGCTCTGTTCGTGCAAGTCCCAGCTGCAGGACTAATCTAAGCACCTCTGTCTGCCACCCACGGTACCCCGCTCCATTTTGTTCTCTCGTCGTCCTCCCCACGCACAAAAATGAGACTCAGCCAGGCATGTGTGTTGCTTGAAGACAGGAAGAGCCCTTGCTTATCTCAGGGAGGGCAGGGACCCCAAAATGGCAAAGAGCTCGTGAGAAAGGAAGCTTTGCCGCAAGACTGGACAGCTGTTGGGACTCCCCCAAATGTTGTTGTTATTTCTAGTACAGAAGCAGCTAGAGGAACTAGGATCCCAACTGAGCTCAGACCCTCTTCCCCATTGTGCAAGGTGCTGTACAAACACAGTGGCCAAGAGGCCCATGTCTCCTGAGTCCCGGTCCAGTGCACTAACCACTAGGTCACACGGCTATGACTATGCAGGAGCCACAAAGCTCCATTTTTTTTCAGTTGCAGCAAATTTGCTACCTTATCATAATGACGTAGCACTTCTCTTAGGTTTCACCCCTCGGTCTCAGGGCAGGTTGACAGCCTTTATTCCCATTTTGCAGACAAGAAAACTGAAGCACAGAGAGCTGAGGTGACGTGCCCAAGGCCACGCAGCAAATCAGTAGCGGCATTGTGAACTGAGCCCAGGGTTCTTGAATGCCAGGCCCCCTGGCCTAGCCCCTAGATCACACTCCCGCCTACTGCAGAGGGATTAAACAGGGAAAGAGGTTAACCTTTAATGTAAATAAAACCTACCCAAGCCTGGCACTTGCCACATGAGCCCCCTGGCAGAATTTAGCTGGCACTGGAGAATTTATTTAAAGATATTTTCACACTCCAACCACATAGGCTGCCCCTTTCAGCTTGCTTTGAGCGAATTTCCTGTTTCCTGGTAGCAAAGGGGCGGTACCCACTGCTGCACGACTGGGCTGACCTCTGTCATGCAGGCTGAGAATGACCTAAGTACAGGGCCACAAGATAGCAAGTGAGAAAAATCGGGACAGGGGGTGGGGGGCAATAGATGCCTATGTAAAAAAAACACCCTGAATATCGGGACTGTCCCTATAAAATCGGGACATCCAGTCACCCCACCTAAGTGGCACCAGCTAGAAGAGCCTCCTCCCCGCTGTTCCCTAGAGCTCCCTGAAGGTTTAATCTCCTGGCTACAGTATCTCAGCTGTTTGTGCGACTCCAGTCCTGCAGTGATGCTGTAGTGATGCTAGAGGGTGGAGGCAGAAGCATGCTCACTGTGTCACCAGCAACCATTTAATCCCGGCAGAGGCTGTTCGCCGCCTGACAGCAGGTGCCTTATATGGTGAAACTGGCCATCAGACGAGCGGGACAGAGCAAAATGGTGGCCCATGACCCTTAGAGAAGCGGTTTGATTCAGGAAACGCTGGAAAGGGGGAAAGATTCTTAAGCTAGCTGTGTGGGAAGGAAAATTCAAGGGCAGACTTCCCCTAGGAAGTGGGAGAGATCAGTCTAAGCACCCTTTGGAAAGGTAAGAAAGACCCCGGTACCTCTGAGTTTTAGACAGGTTCTGCTGCTAAGTGGAAAGGATCTGAAATCCCCCATCAGCATCATAAACCCCCAAGCCCCACAGCAGCGGGTATTTTGATACCCCTAAGCCCGATGGCTTCTTTTTGACAGTGCATCACCCGACTGCGTCAGGCATCAGAGGGTCAGATCACAGCCACAGAACCAACCAGGGAAAGAGAGAAAGACT
>ML677376.1:7390601-7430418 GCA_007922305.1 Dermatemys mawii | reverse complement strand
CCCCACACGCACATTGTGTGTGTGTGTCTGTCCGTCCTGTGGATCTTTTGCACTGATCTAGGAATATTCTTATTTCTAACCAGTTTAGAGGCAGGTTAGAGGCACTCATTAATATACAGCAACCAGGCTCCAAGGGGATTATCCCTTCAGCTGAATATTTAGCCCGTTTAATTTGATGGCTGTGGGCGTGTCAGTGCAAAAAGCGGGCTCTGTAGGGCACGTGCAGTCTATCCCCTTTGCTTGAATGTACCAGGTAAGCCTAGCATCTATTGTTATTAGATTCGGGAAGGAGTCTCATCTGGGTGGGCAAGGAAACAAGGGCGTAAGGCGCCGTGTAATAGTGAGAATGACTAAACAATACCGCCCTACAAGACTCCACCAAGCAGGGGAGAGACCAGGTCTGCTAGACTCACCGGTCTGTCAACATCCCCTCTTTAAGGTTGGCAAAGGAGAGCTTTGGGAGGAGGGTTAACACAGCAGCCATCAAATATTTCAGAGACTCTTCTGCAGAAGCTAAGTGTTCCTCAGACCTTAGTTCCTGAAGGAGCCTCCTCTGTTAATAGGAGCAGTGATTTAGTAGCTGAAACATCAAACTTGGAATCTACAGATTCCCCGGTGCCATGAATTCAAATCCCTGTAGGTCTGACACAACCCTTCATGGGACACTAACGTGGGTTTCATGCAGTTTAATAAGGGAGAGTGAGGAAGTCCCTTGGTATTCTGGGGGGAGGCGGTAAAAGAGAGTTTGCTTTAGTGCTCTTGGCTAAAATGTGCACTGTCCTTGCTGGGTGGCTGCTGCCTCGCACCCCTAGAAGTGGATGCATTTCTCTGTGTGTGTGTGTTTGTGTGTGTGTTCATGTAGCTAGTTCCTGAAGCACCTTGGGATGCAAAACGCTATAAAAATAAATGGCAGGGGATTAGGTTGTGCCCAGGCAAACCACCCGTCCATTCCAGATGGGAGGAACCCAGCTCAACTATTGCATGGGGTTGAAATGCACACGGCTTCAAGGTGAATTAGAGAATGGACTTAGAATTTGCACATTTCTCCCCAGTGCATCGACAATGGGAAGACCTGCTATTGATCTCTCCATTGTGGATGGCACCATCTGCCCGTGCGGATAAGGTCAGGGATGCAAAGCCAACTGAGCAATAGCTTCATAGCTCAGTATCAAGTATTAGCGTCTAAAGTACCTCATACTCTGAGCTGAAGGCCTTTCCTGACCCTATGTCCCTGCCCAGCAGTTAGGGTTGGCCAAGGTAGATCTATTGTTCTCCATCCCTAAATTCACACTGAACCAGTCTTGGGCTAGGTCTTTCTCAATCCAGAGATCTTTGCATTGAGAGACTCTCTTCCCTGTGGTCCTTCACTGGCTACTTATTTTGGATACATGGCAGGTTCTATCGTCTTTGGCTGGTCTTTTCTTGTCCGTTTTGTGGCTCGTTCCAGAGCTTTTTGCACCTAAGACTCATTTTCCTCTCTCCTCCTTTACATCCATTGGGAATTGATCTCTTTGGCTTGGGAGTTGGATGGGAGAAGGCATTGACTTAAGGGCAAGTGGTCTTGTCCTATTTGGTATTCGAGTGGGTGACGTCTTCCTGGTGGACTTTTAAATGATGTTGTACCTTGAATTTGATAAATACGTCAGGCCTAATATACTTATAGATAGTTGTTACGAAGCCCAGGGAGCTGGGATGAGTGGACTTTAGTAGTGGCATCTCCTGTTAATTGTGCTCTTTTTGCCTCCGGACCCTTTACTTTGGCTGGTTTGCAGACCCCTCCCAGAAGAGACAGGAATGGACGCCCTGGGCAGCCCCGCAGACGAGAACCCATCCTGTAAGTATCAGCCTTGCCCCGCTGGGCTTCGAGGAAGGTATTTTGCTGAGCCCAGTGGGCAGCGGGCCATGGCTAGAGAAGAGAGAAAACAAAAATCCCTTCAAGTCTCGGCAAAAAAGCTTGCCTGGGGGACGAAACCAAGACCCATTTGAGTGTGTTGCAGAGTAACAACAAGCGGGGGAAACAGGTATTTTCACAGGGCTGAGGACTCCCATGGCCTCCTATTTGAATTGTGGGTGCTCATCCTCTCTGAGTGATGTCCCACCACGTTTGGGGCGGTGAACATTAGGGGGCGGCGCACCATCCGTAATCGGGGCGGCGCTCTGAAGCTTTCGCCGTCCATAACCGCTTCGCCGCTTCATCCGGCGGCAGCTCCACGAGTTCATTAATATCTATTATTTGCATTGCTGAGGCGGCTAGGAGCTCCAGTCATGGGCCAGGACTGGGCACTATACATTGTGCTAGGCGCTGTACAAACACAACGCAAGATAGGTGCATTAGTGGCCCCAAACATCTTTGTTCCCTCGCTTTAGTTTATCCTTTATGTAAAAGTTGTTCTGTTCACCCCTGTGCTTTGAGCTCTGTGGCTTTCGTTGTGGTTGACTATTGATGGTAGACGCTTCCTAAGATAAGAGAAGCATGTTTAGCGTCATAGGGCTGGGCTACACTACAGGGTAGGAAGGTCGACCTAAGATACGTAACTTTAGCTACGTGAATAGCATAGCTGAAGTCGCAGTATCTTAAGTCGACTTACCTGGCTGTCCCCATGGCGGCAAGTCGACTACGGCCGCTCCCTGGCCAACTCCACTTACTCCTCTTGCTGAGATGGAGAATAGGAGTCATTTCAGGGATCAATTTATCGTGTCTAGATGAGACGGGATAAATCGATCCCCAATACATCGAGGACTACCCACTGATCCAGCGGGTAGTGTAGCCATACCCATAGACAGGACTTGAGAGAACAAGTGACTGGGCTGAGGCCCTACCTGAAAGTCAGTGGCACAGCCAGAATGAGAACTCAGGAATTCCTTCGTCGCAGTCATATATTTAATTCACTATACCTCACTCTGTGAGGAAGGTCAGCAAATGACCATCACCAATCAGCCATAGCAAGGGTTCCAGAGATTAAAACCATTAAAACAATTATCAGGCTCTTAAGCAGGCTCAAATACGGGTTCTAGCATCATTAGGCCCCCCAGTTAGTCTATTCTTATGATTATCTATATTTTAATAGAGTTTTCAGCCACCGTTTCCTGCTTGGTGTAAATAGGGCCTCTGTGCCTCAGTTTCCCCATCTCTAAGATGGCAATGATTATTCTGACCTGCTTCATGGGGGCTTGCGAAGATCAGTTAGTTAGCACTATATTAATGGTAAGTGTTATTAACTGAACAGAAACTCTGGACCCAGAGAAATTTCAATCTCAGTAATTTGCCCAGTTTGGCAAGGAATGACTTTGTGAGCACTTCAAAAGTGGGGCTGTATTTTGTAGTGTGCAGGGACCTCAGGAGAACAGAAAGCTGTGAGTCAGGACACCTGCCTTCTACTCCTGACTCTTGCCACTGACTCACCCTCCTGGCTTGGACACGTGCTTAACATTTCTGTGCCTCAGTTTAACCGCACTTTAAAATGGGCATAAAACGACTCACTGCACAGGGGTGTCTGGCTGCTGCGCAGATGCAAGGATCTGGCAGGGCAAAGTCTCGCTGCAAGGGTGGATGACCAGGGCAAGCCGTCGCTTACTTTCCTCTTTCCTTGCAGCTCCCCCTAACACTTTGAACTTTAACGGGGCTCATCGGAAGCGCAAGACGCTCATAGCCCCGGAAATCAACATTTCCCTGGACCAAAGTGAGGGTTCCATCCTGTCCGATGACTTCTTGGACACGCCCGACGACCTGGACATCAACGTGGATGACATTGAAACCCCAGATGAGACGGACTCCCTGGAGTTCCTGGGCAATGGGAATGAACTGGAATGGGAAGGTAACAGGCCAACGTTGGGGTGGATTTCTCTAGGACTTGGTGCTTGTCTTGGATCAAGTTCAATGAGCCATCATGAACGATGTCTAGAAACTTTATCTCTGCATCCCACCCTGGGTGACAGGTTCGCAGTCTGTGGTTGTTACTGTCTCTTATTGCCCTGCACAGAGAGCACACTGACACTCCAAGCTCGTGTTCTTAGTGCCTGTGTTCCGGATCTGGATCTTAGCGTGTGTCTACACTTAAAATGCTACAGCTGCACCTGCACCACTGTAATGCTTCAGTGTAGCCCCTCACTACAGTATTCGGTAGACTTAGCACTGTCTGCACCATGGGTTAGGTGGTCTGACTTGTGTGCTCTGGGGAGGGCGGGATTTTTCACACCCGGAGAAACATAACTCTGCCAATGTACGTTTTCAGCGTAGACCAGCCCTTCGTTAAAGCGATGCCTAGATAAGCACCGTAGACCCCTATCTAGTTTCAAGAAGAAGCTCGCCAGTCCTTTCACTTTCCCTCTTCCAGATGATACACCTGTGGCCACAGCCAAGAACATGCCCGGGAACAGCGCGGACCTCTTTGGGGATGGGGTGGTGGAAGACGGCAGCGCTACCAATGGGAGACTGTGGAGGACGGTTATCATTGGGGAACAGGAACACCGCATTGATCTGCAGATGATCAAACCCTACATGAAAGTGGTGACCCATGGAGGTGAGGTTTAGGAAGATCATGGTGCCTCAGAAATGCACGGGGGTGATTGGTCAGGGGTCTCGGGAGGGGGCAGTCAGGGGAAAAGGAGTGTGTGGGGGGGGGGGTTGGATGGGTCAGGCAGTCTGAGGTGGGCAGTCAGGGGCAGGGCCAGGCTGTTTGGGGAGGCACAGCCTTCCATACGCAGCCCTCCATACAGTTTTGCAATCCCGATGTGGCCCTCAGGCCAAAAAGTTTGCCCACCCCTGATCCAGGGTCTGGTCCTTCTCAGAGGTGCAGGACACCCTCAACTTACACTGAAGTCAACTGGAGCTGCAGGAGCTAAGCAGCTTCGAAAACCCGGCCCTGGTGTCTCAGCTTGGACACCCAAAATACTACCACATCAGATGCAGCGGCCACTTTTGAACATTCGTGGCTAGCAACGAGTCAGTGGTACAGCCAGGAATAGAACTGCTAGTCCTGTGCTTCGACATCAGACTGTATTTCCCCGAATATAAAGACTGGTCTATATCCAAAGACCAAATAATGAGCTGATCATTCTGAATAGGGGATGATCTGATAGAACATGTTAAGATCAACTGGGAGGTCCCTGTTGATCATCCCCTGGGTAAAATTTTCCAGGACTGGATCTAGGGTGACCAGACAGCCAATGTGAAAAATCGGGGCAGGAGGTGGGAGGTAATAGGTGCCTATATAACCAAAAGCACCAAATATCAGGACTGTCCCTATAAAATCAGGGCATCTGGTCACCCTAACTGGATCATAAGTCGGGCTCTCTCAGTCAATGACCTCTACCTCTGGAACCCAGTTTCCTTAGGAATTTGCCCAAATCCTTATCCGCAGAGCTTTGTGGCCCACCGCGAACCGTAGTTATTTACAAATAAGCCCTGAGCTGTGACAGCAACAGGATTATAAACTAATACATCAAAGAAAATATTGCATTGTGTCTCTTCCAGGCTTTGATCCTGCATAATTTCTCCTGCGTGGAGGTCAATGGGAGTTCTGTGCAGGGTCAGGACACCTCTCTGGGGATGAGGGGGGTCCCACAACGCAGCATAAGCACAGGCCTGGCTGCAGAAGCATTTTGTTGTTTTCTGGTTTGACCTCCTGCCTCTGTCTCACTCATGTGGCCATGTGGTCCATCTCTTTCTCTTTTAGGGTACTACGGAGAAGGTCTCAATGCTATCATTGTCTTTGCTGCCTGCTATCTCCCAGACAGTAATCTAGCTGATTACCATTACATCATGGAGAACCTCTTCTTGTAAGTGACTATGCTAAGTTGCATGATGCGGGGGAGGCAAGACGTGTCCCAGGTCCCCAGGTAACCTCAGTATCTGTGCCCGTCGCTGGGACTTTTCAGGGAGCACCTCAACTTGGCAACTAGGCAAGGTAGAATCCATGCCCACTGTACAGGGTGCAGCTGTGTATCGGGCTGAATACTACTGGACGATCTGTTGTCCACAGTGTCTTCTTACAGGCCCAGTGGTCCAAATTCTGACCCAACACAGATACCTCAAAGCAGCTTCACATATATGTGCGCCCATATGCTGACCAGCAATAAATGCACGCCCAGAGTAGAAATTATCCACCTGAGGCTACTGCTGTGCAAAGGAATTTATGGACATAAACGTATGGCCACCCTTCCTGATCTCTAGGCCCCACCTGAGCACACTCCTCCAAGGCTCCTGTAAAGGAGCCTCACCGTGGATTTGAAACATTTTCTCCAAATCCCACAAAAACAGACCCTTCAGATTTTCAGTTACAATGTTCCTTGGAACCTTCTGGTGGCCAAATCCAGCGACCTGAGTCAGACTAGATTGGAGAATGATCAGCCCGGTGGGGCTGGGAGAGAGGATGTATCCAGATACAGGCAGAAACCCCTCTCTAGGTATTGACGCTTCAATCCCTGCAACCCCACTCCACCGCTGCTCTGGATTTCCACCCAACAGGTACGTGATCAGTAGCCTGGAGCTGCTCGTGGCCGAGGACTACATGATCGTGTACCTGAATGGAGCCACACCCCGTCGGAGGATGCCGGGCCTGGGCTGGCTGAAGAAATGCTACCAGATGATAGACAGAAGGTGAGGAACGCCCTCTGTGGGCAGGTTATTTCCCTAATCATCCGCTGCACTAGGCACCCACCTTAAGGCCCCGCCAAAACAATGCAAAGGAGACTCAGTGTCAATGTGACTCAGCCCCACAGCTCTGAAGCCGATTTTGGCTCTTCTGCACCCACGTATGGTAAGTTAGGACTGGACGTATAGGGCTGGGACCCCACCTATAGGGGGTGGGACTTAACGTGCAGCTCAAGCAGCAGCAGATGAACTCCTGAGCTCTACAGGTCCTGTGGGCCTGGATCCATCCCTCCTAGCAATAAGGGGACAAAGTCAACAGGATTGTTTCTCACCTGGTATCATTCCACATCTCCCATGAGGCACCAGGGACTCTTGCAAAGTGATGCACCAGGAAAGCCAGCCTGCCGCGCTGACTGGGCACCAGCAGGCGGAACTGTTGGGCCTGCTTCCTCCTTCCGCTCCCTGGTGGTTCATGCCGGATCACCGTGTTCACACTTCGCAACCTGCCCAAGTTGTTAAGGATGAAGACAAAGATGCAGCATAGACAGATCAGAGGGTCCGTAAACAAGAAAACACAGGATCATTTTCACATTAGATGATGCTGTGTCGTCCCTTCGATTGGTTTTATTTCACAGGAATATTAAAACCAAGCATGTAAAACTATAGCAACAGAGAGAGACAGATTTTTCTACGGTTGTTTCAGTGGTTGTACTCAAGAGGTGGTAACAAAGTTACGATTATCTTTCTTTGAGAAGATAGCTGATTTTTTAGACGAAGGAAATGCCACAGATCTAATCTACCTGGATGTCAGTGAGGCATTTGATACAGTTCCACATGGGAAATTATTAGTTAAATTGGAGAAGATGGGGATTAATCTGAGAATTGAAAGGCGGATAAGGAACTGGATAGAGGGAGACAACAACAGGTCATACTGAAAGGTGAACTCTCAGGCTGGAAGGAGGTTACTAGCTCAGAGACTGATCGTGGGACCAACCTTATTTAACATTTTTATTACTGACCTTGTCACAAGAAGCAGGAGCATGCTAATAAAATTTGCAGATGACGCAAAGTTGGGAGGTATTGCCAATACGGAGGAGGACCGGAATATCCTACTAGAAGATCTGGGTGACCTTGTAAACTGAGAAATAGAAATGGGATGATAGTTAACAGTGCAAAGTGCAAGGTCATGCATTTAGGGACTATCAACAAGGATCTCTGCTATAAGCTGGGGTCTTATCAGTAGGAAGTGACAGTGGAGGAGAATTTGTATGTCCCTTCCTCCCACACACGGCCCTGTTGGCCTGACTGGAGCCGCCCCCCCCAAAGATAGAAGCCACACTTCCCCTATGCTCCCCTGAGAGGTGGCACATCCCTTCTCCTCCAGTAAACCAGGGTCTCCCACATCCCAGCTGAGTATGCTAACCACTGGGGTCAAAGTTATAAGGGAGCCCCCCTGGCTTGCAGCTGAGAATCCCAGGCAGGAGGCACCTATCTCCGTGAGAGGGGTGGGCCGGGGCACCTCCCTCTAGCTAGCTTGGGCAAGGTGCCGCCTAGAGCACTGGCTTTTGTGATTCCCGTGCTGAGGCGTCTATGTCCCCATTCATTGTACAGGGAGCCCAGGCCCCGAACTCAGGCTCTGTGAATCCCAGCAATTTTCTAGGCACCTAAACGTTAGAGGACACTGAGCACTGGCCGCCCAAGACCCCTTGTGTGACTAGCCTGTTGCTGCTTTAGGACTAGGACAGATTTTCTCTTTCCTCTTCCAACGGACAAGGTGGAGGCCCTAACACCATCCGAGTGTGTCAAAAAGGCCTGGCTGAGGTGCTGAAGAATATACTGTAGGACCATCCCTACAACAGCTAAAGGCAGCAGGACTCTGCCCTAGCAGGTCTTCTTCTTCTCTAACACATGTGATCCCGTGGGCCCAATTCTGCCCCGACTCCAGAGTAAATCCCTGAAACCCAGGCGTTCCGAAGCAAGCCCTTTGCGTCTAACCTCTCGCCTCTGGTTTTTCCGCAGGCTACGAAAGAACCTGAAAGCTCTGATAATCGTGCACCCTTCGTGGTTCATCCGGACAGTGCTGGCCATCTCCAGACCCTTCATCAGGTGACCAAAGAACTCTCCCGCATGCCAGTGGGTTTTGGAAAGGCTAGAAACCCATGTGCCAATCTCTACATGGTAGAGAGCAGGGTGAGGGCTACACACGGGGCAGAGTGTCCCACCTGGGTCTAGTGCAGGGTTCTCACCCCATCCTCTGACCACCATCAGAGAGAAGACCCTGAACTTGATGGACCTTCACTCTGATTGAGCCTGGCAAGCTCTGTGTTCCTGTTACCCTATTGAGGCAGCCAGAAAGGGAGGCTGGATTTTTGTGGCAGGAAATTTACTCACCGGGAGAGGGGAAAGGTGTCTCAATGCTGCTGGAGTGGACGCAGGGGAGGGCTTTTTTTGTTTTTATTTTTATCAAGTTCTTGCAACGACACTGCCAGCTTCTGACTCGGGCTGGGTGGGTACCCTAGCGTGAAGGACTCTAGGCCAAATTCTCTCCCGCCAGGGGTTAATGTAAGACCCAATTCAAGAGCTCTGGTTCTTTGAGAGGTCTCAGCAGCCTCTCCCAGTAGGGGTCACTGTAGATACTGGTGTAAAAACTCACAGGAGAGGCGCCCCCAGCCAGTGGCTCCCAGCAAAAGTTACTGTCAGAAGGATGGAATGAAGATGGGAGCAGAGGAACCCCACCCTAGCTGTGGGAACTGTTTGAATCCTCTGGCTAAAGAGCAGCCTTCATTTTGGGTCACAACCCAGTTTCATTGAAATCAGCAGCAAAACGCCTGTAGACTTCAACAGGATCTGGATGTGTGTCCCAGAGAGTCACTGTTCTATGAAGGGGGAAGTGAGAATGAGCTCTGAAAAGGCTGCATGTTCTTTTCCTCCGTCAGTGTGAAGTTTATCAATAAGATCCAGTACGTTCATAGTCTGGAAGAACTGGAGCAGATCATCCCTATGGAGCACGTCCAGATTCCCGACTGCCTCCTACAGTAAGTATCACGGGGACCTTTCTCGCTTGAAAACTTGGCAAGTCTGAGGGCCACGGTCCCCCTTGCCATGTGCACCTTCGCTCCTTGCCATGTGCACCTTTTCCCCGTGCTTCAGAGAGGATGAATGGTCCTGTGATCAAGGCTTGGCATTCAGGAAGCCCGGGGGTTGTGGTCTAGTCCCGGCTCTGCCACAGACTCATTGCTTGGCCTTGGGCAAGTCCTACTCTCTCTGTGCCTCAAGCTTCCCCATTCCTAGCGGCAGGAAATGCAAGAAAACACATTAACTCTTTGTATTCTGGAGCCATTGCTGGCTCCCCAGGCTCTTTGGCCTTCAGAGTGAATTGCTGCGCTTTCCTGGCGGCAACATTTAAGGAAAGCATTCTTGTTCGTTGCAGGTACGAAGAAGAGAGAATCAAAGCCAGGAAAGAAAGGTAAACACCAGCTTTTGGAGGAATGAGGCTGATGTCTGAAAGCTTTCTCCTGTGGGAGCTACAGCCAGTACCTTCTGTGATTCTCATTTAGGCAAAGGGCTTGTCTACACAGAGAGTTGTTCCTGCTTAACTGTCCCTGACTGATTCTGTGTGTGGACGCTCTTATTCTGGAACACCACACATGGAGTTAATCGGGAGCCACTTCATGTCCAGACAAGACCTAAAGTCTCTTTAAGGTGGTTTTACCACACCACAGTGGTGTAATGTGACCACGTGATTACACACTTAAATAAAAGTCTATTTATCTCTCTTGGGGCATGCCTGCCCTCCCCCCAAAATTGTATCACCTTCATAGGCGTGCACAGCACGTTTCATTAGGGTGTACACCCAGGTGTGGCCCTGGGGGAGGGAGAGCAGAGGGCTCCGTGCGCCTGTGGTTCCCGCCCCTGAAGCTCCTGTTGGCCGTGGCTCCCCATTCCCAGCCAATGGGAGCCTCAGGGGAGGTACCCACAGGCAAGAACAGCACGCGGAGCTCTCTGCTCCCCCTCTTCCAGCTGAGACGTGCTGTCAGCCGCTTCCCAGAGGTGAGCAGGGCCAGATCCGGCCCGTGGGCCGTAGTTTGCCCACCCCTGCATTAGGGTGTGCCTGGGCACACCTGGCACACCCCGTATGCCTATGATCACTTTCCCGGTACTGCTAGAGTTCAAATCAATACAACCCCCCTCTGGTGTGGATACAGGAAGGGGAATAAGCTACACCTTTAGAACTGGTATACCAAAGCACCGGTATACCCGCGTCCACACTAAGGCTGCACAAATGTAACTATTTTGGTTTTTAAAAAATCACCAAAAGAGTTATATCAGTGCAAAACCTGTGTGTAACCCAAGCCTAATTCTGCCAGGTCTGCATTTCCCTACATTGATCCCTGGGGTGAAGTCCTGGCTCCACTAAAATCAGTGGCAAAACTCACATTAGGGTCACGGCTTCACCCATGGAGTAAGAGGCTCCTCTATAGAAAGAAGGTCGCCAGCCTCTAGCCCTAAGCTATTAGAAGTAATCTGTGTGGCATTCTTTTAAATTGCTTGAGCTGATGAAACCAAAAAAACCCAAACGAGATCTTCTAAAGCTCAATAACAGCCACAAACATAAAATGAGAACAACGAGCAACCTCAAAGGGCTAGTCCCGGGAGAAAAGATGACTCAGTCGAGTAATGGCTGGAAGATCAGGACCATAATGAGCACTATAGGTACATAGAACTTTACATCTTCAAAACACAATGGGTACCATAAAAGTGAGATGGATCTGTGATAAGCAAGAAAAAATGGAAAGGCCTGAGTATTTTAATAGAATCATAGATTTAAGGCCAGAAGGCACCATCATGATCATCTAGTTTGACCTCCTGCATAACACTGGTCAAAGAACCCCCTCCTATTAACTTCTGCATCCAGCCAAATCACGTTAGGTGGAGACACGGCATCTCGTTCAGAAAGATGTCCGGTCTTGATTTAAAAGCTGCATGTGCTGCAGAATCCGGCGCATCCCTTTCACGTTGGCTGCTCCCCCTCGGTAGATTTCAAATCTGTTTTCTCGTTACAGGGCAGAGGAGAAACAAGACGTGGCAGAGAAAGAAAGGTAAATCCCCCGCGCTTGTCGGAAAGCTCTGCACCTCAGCTCCTGCCATGTTCATTGTTATCAGTTCTGTTCCATTGAAAACACAGCTGCGTGATCATAGAATCTCAGGGTTGGAAGGGACCTCAGGAGGTATCTAGTCCAACCCCCCGCTCAAAGCAGAACCAACACCAGCTAAATCATCCAACAGATTTTTGCCCCAGATCCCTAAATGGCCCCCTCAAGGATTGAACTCACAACCCTGGGTTTAGCAGGCCGATGCTCAAGGCATTTTGGAATTGTCCAAGTTAGTGAAGTCTCTAAGCCCAGCACCCGGCCTCGCTGTGTGACCTCCCCCGGGTTCTGACTCCTGTTCTAGAGACTGAAAGATTTTCTGTACTGTGACGGTATAAAGAATACAGGATCCGCTTGATCTTGCTCCATTCTTGGTTTTCATCCATCTGGATGGATTCCTGGCAGTGCCCTTCAATGTCATGGTGCTGGAAGCTCCCTGTGGTCAGGGAATGGAGCCAGAGAACCACAATGTCACACGAAGCGGTCTCCTGACACTGTGTCATGACATTTGTCTCTGATGTTGCGTCACTGCAAAGGAAAGGGCCAAATTCTGCTGCCGGGTAAAGCTCTGAACTCCTGGGTACAGCTCGAAGCAAAATATGACCCTCCAGCATCATCACATCTGAATGCAAAGCAATGATAAATGTCAGCCCACAGTGTCTGCTTTGGCTCCGACTCCATTTGACACAATCTCTCCTGAAGGGGAAGGTGGGTCTTTCTGCTATTCCATCCCCAGGGTAAGATCCAACCTGGGAAACTCCACTGGAGCTTCCTGGAGCTTCACTCTAAAAACCCACTTGGGATTCTAGGGCTATTAGTTGAGGATGACTGGTGTGTAGTACAGATTTGCTTATTCACTGCAATGTTTGTCTCCCAAGCAGGCCTGTGCTGCCCAGGGAGGATCAGGAAACCAGGTTGGAATGAAACGTATTTCTAATTCAGAATTTAACATATGTTTTCATTCTTTCTGCCGTGCAGTGACACTTCTTTACATTCCTCCCAACAAATGCTGTGACTATATTACTTTTAGGGACATGGGTATTGCCAGCTTGGATCCGACCCAAGGTCCATCTGGCCCAGTGTCCTGTCTCTGATGGTGGCCAGTTGCAAATGTTGTCCAGGAAGGTGTAAGAACCCTGCAGTAGACATGGTGGGCTACTCTGCCCTCTGCATAAGGCTCACCCGGTGCTGTAATGAGATTGGCTTGATCCCTGAAGGACAAGGTTTAAAATCCCTTCCAAAATGTTTGTTGCCCTTAATTATGCCATTAGTTGGAAGACAAAGATCTTGCCTCCAGTCTGGGGCTAGCTGAATTAGCAGAAGTGTCCTCTTGGGATTAAGCTGATGTTCATCAAGCATTACTGGGGCCAGGTCTAGACTCAAAAGCCGACCCAGCTACATCGCCCCGGGATATGAGAAATCCACACCCATGAGCGATGGATTCATGATGGCCATGGGAGGACCCCTCCCACGCTGTAACAAGTGTTTACGCTGCCGTGCTACAGCGTAGACACACCCTGGGTGACATTCCTGAATGCTCCCACTGTCCTCAAGCACAGAAACTCTTGCTGGAGACTCAAGCATCTTGTTGATGGAGTTTAAGAAAAGAGAAACGTGTGGCCCATTTGGAAGGGTTGGGCTGGGTTTAGCGTGGGCGAGTCCTTGAGCTGTGGAATAGCGACACTGGGCTTTGAATGATCTCTCACTGCAGAGGAGGATGGGTCATGAGATGCAAAGGGTGATCAGCCAGGGAACAATTTATTCTCTCCTGCCCTGCTACCAGAGAGCAAGGCTGGGCCAGTCAGTGCGGGGCACCAAGTAGTGACCTGCATTGATTATGTTTAAGGACTGGCCCTCAGAAGTTATGGTAACCCATTAGAAATGCTCATAGGATAATACAGCTGGTCACAGGAAACAAACATCAACCCCTAAAAGTCTACTGGACAGCACACATGATGTTTTAAAAATGGAACAGCTGTAATTTACAGCGCGTAAGGGAATGTATAGATCACAGCATAGGAAATACCTAATGCTCTTACGGGCCACAGTAAACATCACTCTGCCAGCCACCCTTACTCATATGAGTAGATCATAGACATCAGTGGACTACATGCAGGAATAAGCACTGCTTTGAGCAAATAAAACTTTGCAGTTTTGGACTCTCTGTCCTTATTCAGGCAAAATGCCCACTGAAGTGACCAGGAGTTTTGGGAAAGGAGTGCCTTCATGAGGTGGCCCGATGCATTTGGCTGGCAGAATTTTATGGAGGATTAAACTCAAACATATCCATATTCTTTGGGATGCTTAGCTGTTTGGCTTTTGAGGCATAAGATTTATTCCAATTTGCCCCCTAAGAATGTCCGTGTCTTTCTCTCCCCTCCTAGCATGTCGTGAATAGAAATAACGAGGAATGAATGGAACCGGAGAATGACACAGCCCGGCAGTCAACCCCTGTAAATGCCCTTCCTGGTACAAGATCTTATCATCTTCTCATTCCAACTCCTGTAAGATCAAGGAACCCACCTCCTCCGTCTCAGAGATGCAAAGTCCTTTAAAGCTTCTGGGAACATTTGATTTCAAGAAAGAATAATCCAAGAATAGCACTTTCTAGGACAGGCTCCTGTTTCTGTGCTGGTTTGTGGTGAGAGATAAGCAGTGCAAACGTATACAATATTTCCTCTTAGCGCCCCATACTCCATTACAGCCACCAGCTCAAAAGAAGAAGTCTATTTTTTTTAAATGTATAAACCCCTTCCCTAACTTGCTGCTGGCCAGCACCATGCGATTTTGCTTTCAATTGCACGTCAGTTTCCTCCACGTAGCAATTCCCATGGCCGTGGGCCTACATTAGCTAACACAGGAACTGGGAAGAGCGAATTTTCCTCCCTTACAGATAGGGGGTATGTTTCTTCCAGTAGATGTTGCATGTCCGCCAAGCCTTTGGCTGACACATTTCCCCCATCCCTGGCTCCCACACCTTGCTGGTTCAGCTCACTAGCTAACTCATGGTGAAACTTATCTATGAGTGAGTGCAATGACGTTTATTTTGTCCTGTCCCTCTTCATAAGGCTCCCGCAGATAAAAGACTATACTCTGAAAGAAGAATCCTCCATCTCAGATGCCACCTTATCCAGAATCCTCCATCTTAGATGCCACCTTATCCAGAATCCTTCTTTAAGCACTTTCTCACAGCATGGCACAAAGAAAGACCTATTCTTATGAAGGAATCTTATGGACTGGGAAGTTTTTCATACCTTTTCTTGATATAGATGACAACACCAGACAATTGTCCACTCTTTATGCCTCCTATTGCAAAAACAAGCTGCTAAAAGTTCCTACATTCTCTTCCTGGGTGGTGAGAGTCTTGTCTGAGCAAAGGGCGGATTGCAGCGTGACCAGCACAAACCCAGGTTAGGAAATCTTGCAAATACGAAGACGGGGAATTGTACGGACATGCAGGCGTTCAGCTCCGGAGCAATGCGGACCTGGTATCAGGACTTTAACACGTGGTTTGGGGACTCATGAGGATTTTTGAGCAGAGGAGAGAAGAATTTGAACAAGCATAAATCGGGCAAGGTGATTTGCAAACCCCTGGCTTAGCCTAGGGTCAGCCTATGCAAACAGTCTCACCCGTGCACGAGGTAAAACCGCTTATGGATGAGTTCTGCAGCTGAAGAATTATCTGAGAACCTCAGTGGTCAAGAGACATTTTATAACTGCTTTCCCTGGTGGATCTTGTGTACACCATGCCAATAGTCCAGCTATTCATTCCCATTTGAATCCCACTTCACTCTGCTGTAAAACCCCATGGGAGGGCGAGCCTGGCAAAGCAAGATTTTCTGAACAGAGGAATCAGTTTTTTGTAAAATTCAGAGCCTTGAATTTTTATTCCTTCCTCCCATTAACAATAGCAGGAGCAAAGAGTGTGCTAGCTAACCATCGACTTGACAGTGTTCTTATCTTCTCGTGTTCTGCATGTTTCTCCTGTATTGTGGGCAGAAGGTTTTCAGTGGGCTGCATGGCTCTTCAGTCATGGATTTATTTACTGAGCATGGAAGGAGAGGAGAACAGCACTGATTCCATGAACCACAGAAGCAGAAGATCTTGATGCTCTCTCTCTCTCTCGCAGGCATGTTAAAAAGAAGTAACAATTCATCTGCCAAGCGTTCATGAAGCCACCTGGCTTCCTGGAAATTTCACTCTTAGCCAATTGCTGGCCATGGAGGTAGGATTTCTCTGCATCAAGCAAACGAAAACAGCATTTCGGGTTTTTTGGAGTTTGAGTTTTACACTAAATAAGACAAAAAAAAAGAACATTTTGCACTAACAATTCCAAAAACTCAGCAGTCACTTCGTATCAAGGCAAGAAGCAGGAGTCAGACGATATGAGGGTTGACCTGGTCCGCAGAGTGCTGTGTGCTCTCACAAACAGACTGATCCAAAACCCATCGGAGTGCATATTAAAACTCCCCCTGACATCAATGAACTTTGGAACAGACTCAGAATAAATCGCTTCCGATCTTGCCGTAGTATGGAACATGTGAATTCCCCATTCCCATCAGAAATCCATGGGCCTAGAATTTCGTCTGCATTCTGAGACCACTTTCCTGCATTTCAATGGAAATCAAGAATGCAATAAACCAGGGGTGGCCAATCTGTTGGTCCAGAGCCGCGTGCAGCTCTTCAGAAGTTAGTCTACGGCTCCTTGCATAGGCGCTGACTCCGGGGCTGGAGCTAGAGATGCCAACTTTCCAACGTGCCAGGGAGTGCTCAGTGTTCAACCCCCTGCTCTGCCCCATGCCTTGCCCCCACTCCACCCCTTCCCCTGAGCCTGCTATGCCCTCGCTCTCTCCCCCTCCCCACCAAAGCCTCCTGCGCACGGTGTAACAGCTGATCACAGTGGGCGGAGGTGTGGGGAGGGAGCTGGAGGCACCTGATTGGTGGGGATGCTAGCGGGCAGGAAGCACTGTAGTTTGGAGTGGGGGGGAGCTGATGGGGGAGCTGCTGACGTATTACCGTGGCTCTTTGGCAATGGACACTGGTAAATTCTGGCTCCTTCTCAGGCTCAGATTGGCCACCCCTGCAATAAACTGTATGACATTGAAGGATGGAAGGGAGTTGTGAAGTCATATCATGGAAAGTTTGGTAGAACATTAAAGAGATGTTTGAAATCCAACCCCAGAAACCTCTACCACGTCTGTAATAACTCAACCTGTCAGCAAAAATGTTCAGTGGAGTAACACTGTTCTGGCACACGTGCTGCTGCGGGGGAACAAAACAGATTTTTCTTCAATCCGGAGACCTTGAGAACTAAAACGTTGATCGTGAGTAGTAACCACAGCAGATGCACTTTTTTAAACGCCGTCATTTGCAGCGAAACCACAGAAAGGATGGACCTAAAGACTGAAGTATTAGTCCCTGATGAGGTAGGTTCTCCACAGTGGGGTTAAGGTTTCAGGATATTAAAACGTACATCATCTATTTCATTTGCACATACAGGGAAGGGAATTCATTGAAATAGAGAACATCAACTTGAATTTCGTAAAATGAGCTAATTTTTTTTAAATACACTTTCTGGTAGAGCACTCTTTAAACAGGAGATCCTAGATTTTTTTTAAAAAAAATGTGTCAAGAGATTTTCTCCTTCCCAGCTGGTGTCTATATGAGAATCTTTTCAATATGAAAGAAACTGACTATACAGGAGAAAAAGTGACACACATGATACACACAATTCTGTCAAATGCACAAAGTAAATTTAAAAAGAGAGACAAAAAAGTGTCCATCACGTCTTTCAGTTGTGGCGATTTTGGGTATTACTTATAACCGTAGTAGCTACAAAAATTTGAGATGGAAATGTGCCATTCAAGTTGGTAGTATCCCTTTAAGAAGATATGCAGCTATGTATCTAAGATTGGTATTGACTGCCTGGTGCGATTTTAAAATGTTTTTATACATCAGTATAATATAAGATCCCTAGACCGTAAAAATACTCAACACCAAATGGTTGCATTTATTTTAAAAAGAGCATTATGGGCTGGACTCAACTCTCAATGAAGACAATAGAAAGACTCCGTGAATTTCAAGGAGGGTTATAAAAATGGCCGTACTGGGTCAGACCAAAGGTCCAGCCAGTCTAGAGTGACCAGATGTCCCAATTTTATAGGGACAGTCTCAATTTTTGGGTCTTTTTCTTATATAGGCTCCTATTGTCCCCTCCCCATTCCCTGTCCCGATTTTTCACATCTGCTGTCTAGTCACCCTAATCCAGCCCAGTATCCTGTGTACTGACAGTGGCCAATGCCAGGTGCCCCGGAGTGAGTGAACCCAACAGGTAAAGATCAAGTGATCTCTCCCCTGCCGTCCATCACCCCCCTCTGACAAACAGAGGCTAGGGACACCATTCCTTACCCAGCCTGACTAATAGCCATTAATGAACTTAACCTCCATGAATTTATCCAGTTCTCTTTTAAACTCCATTATAGTCCTTGGCTTAGGTTATAGGGTTGGATTTGGCCTGCCAAGAGAGAGAATCAGAAAGTTTCAAAGTTTCAGAGAATGCAGGGATCTGGTATAACCGCATAGGCCTGGAATCCTCAACCAGTTGTTTAACAAAATGTGCTTTATGAAGGTAATAACACTTCCCGTCAAACGGGACAGCCATACATCTTAGGTAGCTGAAGGCATTTAACATACCTGGGCCTCACAGCGAAACTAAGATGTGCAGGTATCAGCTATAAGAACACAAATCGTCACATGGTATCACCTAATGCCATGTCCGAAATCTGGTGGCATGGTTCAAGCTCCACCCTTGATGTTAATGATCTCATTAGAAGCCTTTGGAGTATTTATATCCATGATAGGGATGCCTTTAATGCCTTGTCTATACTAGAAAGGGTTTAATGGAATAGCTACACTGGTATAGTTATACTAGCAAAAAACTCTAGTGTTGCTGCAGTTTTTATCGGTTCCCCCAAACAAAATCAGCTAGACGTGTAGAAGCACCAATTGGCGGTATAACTGCATCTACGTTAGGGCTTTTGCTGGTCCAAAAATGTAAAAATATTGCAATTACTATACCAGAAAAGTTTCTAGTGTAGACCTGGTCTTACTCCTACCTTGTAAAGAACCTCTGAAGAGTAGCTATTTTGACTTATGAATGCTCTGTATGATATCAAATGAGAGGTGTTTTCAAGCACATTTTCCTGGGTGAGGCAACTCCTGGACTCCACCACTTTTGTGAATTAGTTCAAACATTGAATCCATCAGGAACAATATTTTTGACAGATGGAAAATGTATCTTACATCTGTGACATGAGCCCCCAAAACAACAACAAGGTATTCCACTCATAGCTACTAATGGTTGAATTCTACCATCCACATCATAGAAAACCATAAACTAAAAAAAATCAGATTCTGGTCTTTATATTGAGGTATTTAAAAGGCAGAGTTTAAAACATCCTAATTAAATTTTTAATATATTCATGCCTATTCCCTAAGGGCCTGCTCCAAAGTCCATTGAAGTCAATGGGAATCTTTCCCATAAACTTTGGATATGGGTCACAGTGAAGAAAACTTTTTTGTTTGTTCGTTTAACAGCTTCAGTGATTTCTCTCCAATCTACTTGTTCCACTGTATTTTACTGGCAACCCAACGAAATCAGTAGAATGAGGTAGACATGATCAATCCTTCTGAACTGCAGATATTTTTTCCAGGGTTAAGCAGCAGTCAACAGGGTTACACAATCAAACTGCTGTGTCCTGGCATTGTTAGAATGTGTCCAAATTCAGGACTGTCCAATAGTTTTTGTTTTGGTTCACAAGACGCAGGAAACCAAATGGACAGTCTGATCTAATCAAGTTAGAAGATGAATTCCATTTCTTCTCTACAGTACTGTGTAAATTTGTTTAGAGCATACCTCATGGCTATTTTTTCCATCTACTTTTTCCAAAGACTCTTTGCGTACAGGTGTGTCTACATGTCGGTAGAGAAAAACAATATTCCTAAGTGTTAAACGTTCTTCGAAGCAACCTTCATCTATTTCACAGTCCCGGCTAGGAAAAACAAACAGAGTTAATATAAGAATGTTGCTTTAAACTAATATGGGCTTGACAGTGGGAGAAATATACAGGCGAGATTGCTTTACAAACGCAGACACACTTATTCTTTTGTATTTCCATACTAACTGACCATCAAAAATAAAGCATGCTACTGTTAAAGTGAATTTTGAAGCCACCGTAAGATGGAGTTATAATCAATCTCAGTTTTCTTCCTTTGCAGTGGGCCCTCCAAAACATACATACATGTAAAAATGTGTGGACTGTCATTTTTCTAAAGTGTTTGTATTTAGGTGGTTTATGCTAGAAGACCTAGATGATTGTTAACTATGTATTATTATTATTTTTTGCTTTGTATTCTGCCATACAAATTTGTGGATATTTAATTAAAATCAGAATGAACCCGAAAAGGAAAATGCCTCTCCTACATTTTGCATGCATTTAATTTCACTGCTACATATGTTGTTTACAGTGTGGCCTTAAATGTAAAACCAGGAGAAAAATCTCAGTTTCTTTGGATTAAGGACCATTTCTTCCTATAAAACAAGTCACAAAGTGCCAGATTTCTACTGCTGAGGCTAAGTGAATCTCTCAAAATACCCTTACTAAAAATATAGTAATTTTCCTGTACTATATCAATATGATTTTTACAAGTGTGTCTCTACACTTTGCTTCAGAAGAGACTCATGGAAAACCTGTCCTATTAGCTCAGATACTAGGGTAGCAGGGCTGTGTAAGGATCATAGATAGATCCAGATGCTGGTGCAGATGCCTTGGAAGTTAAGAGGACCTCTAACCAGTTTGGTTCTAGCTGGTCTGGACATTGCATCTCCCAGTCAAAAACAAATAAAACATTCATGCAAAAAATTGTAGCTTCTCCCTGCCCTTGTTCCAGGGCTCCCCTCTGGACCAGCCCCCTGAGGGTTCCCAGATTCATCTCTCTCCTACAAGCCTTTTCGGGAAGCCCCAAGTCAGGACTCCAAGACAACAGAACTGCCTGGGGTGTTCCACTTGCCCAGGCCTCCCCGCCTTGCAGCCCTACTCTGCTCTGGGAGCCTCCCACCAGGACCACCTCCTTACTCTGGGCTCAACATCCTTCAGCCATCCACTCTGGCCTGATGCCAGGGGGCTCCCATGAAGTGTCTCACTCCCTGGGGCCTCCTTGCTTCTGGGATCCTCCCTCCAGCATCAACCCTCTTGGCATCCCCTAACCAGACTGGTTCTTCCCCCTTGTTCCTTAAGGGCCTCTTCACAAGCTCCCCTGACACTTCGCAGGGGTTCCCCAGCCCTTGCCGACGAGGACTGGCCAAGTTCTCCACCTCTTGTTTTTCCCCTTTGCTTTGTGTTTCACCTAGCCTCTGCTGCTCCTCTTTGTCCCTAGCTCTCTCCTTTCCTCTTCAGGGAGCTCTCCCCTGCCTCTTTCTGCCTCTTTGTATGGCCCAGGTGCCTTCTCTTGAAACCCAATTAGGAGACAGCTAATGAGTCACAGGTGCAGTGAAAACACAAACACACGCACACACACACTCTTTCTCTCTCTCTCACCCTGTGACAATTCATGTTGTATCATATTAAGACAGTGTTGGCACATGAATGGAACAAAAGTCCATCCCAGTAAAAGAGATTCATAGAAACACTGGGCTGGAAGGGACCTTCAAAGGCCAGCTAGTCCAGCCCTCTGCGCTGAGGCAGGACCAAGTAAACGTAAACCATCTCCGACTGGTGTATATCCACCTGTTCTTAAAAACCACCCGTGATCGGGATCCCACGATCTCCCTTGGAAGCCTGTTCCAAAGCTTAACTCCTCTTGTGGTTAGAAAGGTCATTTTGAATTCTAACCCTATCCTCCAAAGCACTTTCAACCCCTCCCAGTTTGGTGTCATCTGCAAAAATTTATAAGCATACTCTCCACTCCGCTTCCAGCCTCTGTTTCCCCAGGCAATTGAAGCCCCAGGCCACACTACCCAGCCAGCCAGGTGCCCACCACCGTGGTAGCTACGTGCCCAAACCAGAGGCCTCAAGGACCTTGAACTCCCCACTCCTCAGGATGGTTCGTCAGAAGCTCTGCCCAAAACTCTACTCACTTTCTCTGCGCAGTCGCCCACCCCTCAGATCCCTGCCCCACTCCTGTCCTGCTGCCCCCACACAGCTCACACAACCCAGCAAAGTGCCGCACAAGAAAGGCCTCTGACCACAGCCAGTGAGGAGTTTCCATCCCACCTAACAGCTGCCCAGCAAGCCTGGGAGTTTAGAGCCAGGGGTGGGTGGGACAGAGCGGCGGGGCCTGTTCACAACTTCAAGGACCCTGTGAGCTGCCATTCTGTTGGCCGGAGACTGCCCCAGCAGCTGCCTTGGGGGGAGAGGTCTGCCAAGTAAACGCTCCCCAAAGACAACTCGATTCCAGCAGCGGGCAAACCAAAGGAGGGGCTTGTTTAAGCCTGGGGCACTGGGCACCAGACCATCTGCATAGCCCAACCAGTGAGGGGACCTGCTGGTCAGATTCAGAGGCCCGAGCGGGTTTCCTCAGTTGCAGGGGCTGGCCCGTTAGCCAACTGCCCCGGAGGGAGTGAACCTAACAGGTAACGATCAAATGATCTCTCCACTGCCATCCATCACCCCCCTCTGACAAACCGAGGCTAGGGACACCATTCCCCACCCATCCCAGCTAACAGCCATTAATGGACTTGCCTCCATGAATTTATCCAGCTCTCTTAAACCCTGTTCTAGTCCTAGCCTTCACAGCCTCCTCAGGCAAGGAGTTCCACAGGTTGACTGTGCACTAGGTGAAGAACTTCCTTTTATTTGTTTTAAACCTGCCGCCCATTAATTTCACTTGGTCGCCCCTAGTTCTTATATGTATGAGGCACACCTGGCTCCCACCTCCTTCCAGGCAGGGCATTACCCCCCCTCATCCTGCACCCCCTCTGGCCTATGGTACTGCAGCCCTTAGGAAGGGCCCCAGGTCACAGCCCTCACCCCACGCAGCCGCAGGGTCTGACCCCAGCACCTGGGCAGGCGGGGACCAGGGCAAGGTGGAAAACCAGAGCAGTAGCCAAGAGGCAAAGGCCAGGGCCTTGCCTTGAAGAAAGGGAGACCAGTGACCTCTAGTGGCAGCCAGCCTCCATTATACACTGCACCCCCCCAGTTCTTAGGGGATTTAAACCGCTCACCCCAAGCCAGAGCTGGTTGGTAACAGCCTCACAAAGCTCTTCCCCAGCCTGGGGCACAGCACCCCCATCTCATGCGCATCTAACACCTCCATGGCCCCGCTGCTCTCAGGGGGACCTGTATGTCCTGGCAGAGGAGCGTGGAATGAGAAACTGCAGAGCTAGAATTCGTTTGCAAACTTAACCCCAGTCATTTGGGTTTGAATAGGGGATGGGGAGTGGCTGGCTCACCACAGCATAACTTTCCCTCTCTGGGGCTCGACACCTCCTCGTCAGTGCGCGGGAGTGGAGCACACCCACCCTGACTGAACGGGCCTCGTCAACACCGGTTCTCCATTTGTGAGATAACTCTCTTCTCTTCGTGGGCCGGTAGATTTATGCCTGTGTCTGTAATTTTCACCCCGTGCGGCTGAAGAACTGGGGGTTTTACCCATGAAAGCTTAGGCCCCAACAAATGTGTTTGTCTTTAAGGTGCCACCAAATGCCTCATTTTTGTGGAATAAGCAACTCCCCCCCTCCCCTTTTTCAAACGGCTCTGCTCCTTTCACCAGAGACCGGCAGGCGAGCAAAGGCAGAGCGGTGTAATCCGGTCCCTGTAGATAAATGATGATCTAGGTGCAGCACGCAGGAGGCTGAGCTGACACGCAGGTAGGTGTGAAGTAGTACTTCCCTTCTTAGCATCCCCACGTGAGCGTCACTCATGGGGCAGCGAAAAGTTTTCAGCTGCTGCAAGTCCTGCAGGCTGCCGGCCCCCTGCTTCGGGTCTGGAAACCACGGCAGGAACTGCTGCCCGGGGAGAGAAACCAGGAGCTTCGGCACCAAGGGCAGAGTTTTCTACCCCTTAAGCTGCAGGGGCATATGAGTAGGTTGTTATCCTACAGGAGCAGCTCCTGTAGAGACAGGATCACACAGGCTTGGGGTAAGTTTGTGTTCCTGTTAGATCAGTGCCAGGAGGCAGGGAGGACATTGACACAGAGCCAGCTCAGGGAATTACATTGGAAGTGGGCTCAATACAGGGCATCCTCATGGTGATCTCCCATGCAGCAGCTTAGCGAACTCTCTCCTCTGGCTGGATTCAAACCAGCACCTAAAGACAGGTTCCTCCCACCCCCATCAGAACAAAAACCAGTGCCACAGCCCCTTGGTACAGAAATCTTTATTCCTTTAAACTAAACACAGGCTGGTACAACCTCTCGCTAATGGACTGTGAGTGGCACAGAGCAGAGGGGCATATGGGTTCACTCCTTCCTAATAAAAACGGACCTAGAGCCAGGTTAATACATCTCCCTGCTACCCGGACATGGCCCAGAACACAATCCCGGAGCCTAGACAGCCAGGCGGACGAACCAGGGCTCAGACTCTGTCTATACTGGTAACAGTGAGTCAGTGGTTGCCTGAAAGGAGCCAGGGGCTAGCCCCAGCAGAACACTGATTGGCTGTTAGCCCCTTTGATGGGCCAACGGCAACACCTGTTTACACCATGAACACGCGTCTTTTCCCAGCACGGATGCAGTGGGAGGTGCAGAGCCCCACAGCCAGCAGCAACTCAAGGTTCTAAAGGGGACTCTCCACGCTTAGCAATGGAAGCTGGCGGGTACTGAGCCCCTTCGGAAATCCAACCCAAGTGGCCCATGATTCTCTGCATATTCTCCCGGCTCATGGCCCAGCCTTTCCTCAGTGACTTTAAGAAGCGACGATGGCCCAGAAACACCCTCAACAAGCCACACAGCACCTGCCTCCTGGCCAGCGCAGTTTCCCTTGGGTAGAAGCACCAGGGATTCAGCCAGCCCCACACCAGGATCCATGGTGCCAGGCGGCACCTGATGTCAGTTCTCAGCGGTGAAGGAGGGGGACTCAGCAAATGGGAACCAGGAGGGTCTCACACTCGCCTACTCAGGTGCAGCCAAGAAAGCAGGAGCTTCCCCCCGCCCCCACAAACCCCATGGTCCTGGGAAAGGGGCTCTCTGCAGGACTAATGGGGACACGGCCCAGCACGGAGGCCTGCTGCAGCCAGTGAGGCTGGTCCTTAAACAGCCACCTCCTTGCCTCTCGCCCTAGAGGCAAGGCTCTCGAGAAGGCATCACACACGCACCTGCTTTTCTAGCCTAGCTTGACACAAACCAATCAACTCCGTGCCCCAAGCCACAGCAGAGCCGCTGTTCTCCCGAGACCTCTCAGCCTTTCCTTTAGGGACTCCTTGCTCTGGGACTGGGCCGGGGCCCCCAGGGCCTAGTAGCTCTCCCCTAGAAGGAGTTTCTATCTGCCCCCATGTCCTGACAAGCATAGGGAGTCCCCAAGATCCAGCCCCTGCTCTTTTCCCTTCTCAAGGCCCTGTGTTGCGTTGACATCCGCTTGCAGCGTCAGGGACTGGCTCAAGATGTTCCCTGGAGGGGAAGAGAAGCTGAGCCTTGCTGAGGGACAGTGAAGGATTCCCACAGTGCAATACACTCAGGCACATCAGGGGGCTCCCAACTAAATCGAAGCAGTTTAAGAGCGGACAGTGGACAAACCTCACTTCTCACCTGGTAGTTCTCACCTGCCTCCCCTCCTCTGTCTAATCCCCCACCGGCCCCCTGCTTTCTCCAAGGCTGGGGGCAAAGATATTCAAAAACCAGGAACATACAGGAGGGGCTGCAAGGTTCCCTCCTACAGCCCCTCAGAATGGAAAGGGCACTTGGAGATCACATCACAGGCAAGGAGCTGGGGAAGAAGAAACAACCTAAGTTTTCTGCAGATCTGGTACCGGGTTGGCAACCAACAGCTCTTGGTTGAGGATCTGGTTTCTCTGATCCACTGCATATCCAATCAGGCCTAGAGACGAACCCGCCCCAGGCCCCTCCCTCATTTAACACAGACATTCCCATGCCCCTAAAACAAGTTCGCTTTACAGCGCCCTCTGGACGGCGTCCTCTTCATTACGGAAGTTGGGTGCTGGGTTACATCACATGCAAGTGGCGCTTTTGACGCTGATTGGCACAAACGCACAGGTCGATTTACTCTCGGAGGCGGCACCATGGGCGCTGCAGCTCAGAGTTCACGAGTTCCACGCCAGCCCTCAATGCGGCACCTTACGCAGGCACGGGGCTGCCTTTCGACTCCGTGACCTTTGGAGCTATGGCACAGGAGAGAAGGGCAATACAAGTGGAATGGGAGAAGTGCAAACATTGTCTCTGTGTGGGAAGAGACAACAGTGATATTCTCTGCTATGCGTTCTCTGGCGCTTTCCTTTTACAGCATGGAGCCCAAATCCTTAAACTGGGTAAAGGGAACGTTTGAGAGATTTCTAGGTGTAGCTGCTGTCATATCCAACCACTCCAGGATACAGACCGGCAGCATCCCAGCCCTGAAACCCGACTGCCGGGGTCCTATGGAGCCTGGCAACAAGTGACATGAGCACAAAGTAAAAGTTACATCCTCTGCACAGGTGGGGCCCAATCCGGGGAGTGCCAAGCAATCCTTTATTCCTAGTGAAATCCACAGGACTGGTGCATAGCTGGCAACTGCAAGGATTGGGCCCCTGTGAGATTCAAAGTCTTTGGTCATAGATTTTCTTCTGTGTCTCGTCCTTTCGGCACAGAGACAGAGGGGCTTAGAGAGACCAGCTGAAAAGGGATTCTCTAGCCTGCTTGGCTTTTCAATGCGGATGCATGAGCTGTAAAGCACCAAATTCCTCCCTGCTTCCTCCCAGGAGGGATCAATGACGAAGAGTTAGCACGAAAGCCAGGAAAATCCAGGGCATTCTTTGCATTCTTCCCCTCCCAACACCAGAGTCCACAGACTAGAAGAGACCAGACTAGCTGCACATGCCACGTTTGCAGCCTGATTATTGTTTTCCAGCTGGAGAGACGGTTTCTTCCCCCACCCCGCCAGTCTGTACGCAGACTCTTTCTTGCGCTGGGTGGTTGTATAGAGCAAACCCCAGGCTAGGACAGAAGGGAGGGAAGCCAAGAAAGGAAATTGATTGGACCTGGGGTTGAAGACAGCATGGAGCTGTGAGGGTCAAAGTGAGGGAAACTGAAATTCAAGGTACGCTGTAGACTCAAACCATTGCCTTGAACTCTCAAAGCTGCTGTCAGTACAATGCAGCGAGGGGGCGGCCTCAATGCAGCGAGCGTTTTCCTGACGACGAAATATAACGTTAAATCTGGCTGGGTAACAGGCCACAGAGCAGCTGGAAACGGACATGGGAGGGTAGAGGTAGAAATGTGGTTTAGCTCGCAGGCCAGAGGATTGCCGAGTGCTTCGAGATGGGGATGGAAGGCAGGACTCCTGGGTTCTCTTCCCACGGGTCAGTGACTGGACTGTGCAATTCAGTTCACCTCTAAAAACGTGCACGGATTCTCGCCCACAGGGTCAACGGAGGGTCGACTGGCGTCAGCAAAGTACTGGGAAGTCCCTGGGTGGAAGGCGGGAGAGGAAGAACTACAGGGAAGTGAGAAATCAAGCACTGCAGACCGTAGGCCCTGATCCAGCACGTGCCAGCCACATGCAGGGAGGTGGGAAGTGCACAGAGGCCAGTCAACGCCCAAAGGTGGGGCGGCGGTAGGGGAGAAAAAAGGGACAAGCACTGACAAGCGGCTTCCGCACGTAACGAATATAAGGAGAGAGCTGGGGAGAAACGTGCCAGGGAACTAGGCCCTAGAGGGCCAAATACTGAATCAGGCCACTACAGCAGGAGAGAAATTGAAGCTCTGGTCCGTGACAAGCAGCGGTTAGGAACACGCAGAACAAGGAGCAGGAGTCAGGAGAGCCCCTTAGGTGGGTTTGGAGTCCTGGGCCCAACGCCAGGCAGCCTGTGCCACGGGTGAGAAGAGAATCAGGGAAGAGGCAGAAGGGACAGGAATGGGGACAGCAAGGAAGGACCTGCTCTGCGTTAGCCAGCTCCACGCGCCTGCGAATTGATCTTCCCGTCTCTGGCTGCCATGATCAATTCTCCGCCCAGAACCGTAAGAAAACCTATTTCCAACAGCAGAGTGGCTTGGCTAGTTTAAAAAGAAATTCGAGTCCTGCCCCCACACGGGAGAATAAAGACAGCTCCCGAGAAGGGAGGAAGGTCACGATCCTGAGGCAACAGCCCTCGAGGAGGCTGCAAATCAGCGAGAGAGATTCTACGGGCGAGAGTGCCGCCGGGCCACCGCTGCACAGGCCGGCTAAGGAGGTCGGCTAAGATGAGTTGCCCTGGTCGGGAGAGCTTGATTCTATAGGGTTTGGCTCTTAGCTCTCCAAATGTGTCAGGAGCTACCGAGACCATCTGTACAACACACAGATCGAGGGGTCCCTCCCTGAGCCGTTCAGCTGTGCCCCACGGAACTAGATTATCTGGGAACATCTGCCGGTCTCTCCCCCCAGACAGGCAAGAGCAGTGCCCGCTGCCAAGTCCAAGCAGCTGCAGTACCCAGGTCGGGAGAGTCGGTGTTAGAAGACAAGTCGCAGCTTCGCCGCTGGTGGTCGGAGTCAGGGAGAGAGAGAGCTGGACCGTTAAGAACGATCAGCAAGTGATTTTGTTAATTTCACAGGAAGAAACAGCCCAAGTCCTTGGACAAGGACCGGACCCACTTGCAAGTAATTAAAAGCTGCCGTTGCCCATTTACTCTCAAAACAGGGGGCTGGCCAGAGACCAGCCCATGAACAGTCCAGCCTTCTACTTTAATATGGTGGGGCAATTTGGGGAAGACTACAGATCCCAGCATGCAGTGGGCTTGGCCAGACTACAGTTTGGATCAGCATTGCATGATGGGAGTTGTAGTGTCCAGGCTGTCATACCTGTTTACTAAATGCTGCTGTGATCTACTCCGAGACAGAACCTCTCGGGCTCCTGGTGACTAGACAAAGCTCAAGTGGGCACAGACTGGGCGTCTCCCCCGAGACAGGCCGTGGCAAAAGTATTCTCCCAAAGGTCCTCCTCCCCGGCCTCACAAGCTCAGAGGATGAAGACTAGCGGATGCTGCAGTCCCCATCTCCACCCTGCAGCTTCTCCTGCTCCATCGACCACACCAGCTCCTGCACGAACTTCATCTCGGAGGCTACCTGCTTGGCCAGAGCCTCATAGCGGTTCTCCAGCTTCCGGTAGCGCCGCTTCAGCCCGTTGGCCACCAGCAGGGTGCTCTTGGTCTCCTCCTGGGTCTGCTTTTTCAGGGCCTCCGTCTTCTGCAGCTCTTGGCGGATCTGGCGCAGGTCCTGGCTGATGCTCTCATTCTCCTCCTTGTACCAGGACTCCTTCTCCTCGTAGATGGAGCGCAAGGCTTCGATGTCCTCCCGGAAGGACTTCTTGCTCCTCTCCATCTCCCGCAGGCTCTCCTCGGCCGCGGCCACCTCCTCCAGGACCTTGGAGAAGCGCTCAAAGTTGACGTAGGTGTTGTTGGGGGGCATGCTGGAGTGGGACTTGATGGTGTACTCCTTGAGCCGGGTGGTCTTGAGACGCCGCCTCTCCGGCTTCTTGCCGTTGTCTTCATTGCGGACGTTCCTCCTCTTGATCACCTGCAAGGAGGAGAAGGGGAAAACACTCAGCGCTTGGGTACCGTCCAGGGTCAATGACGCTCCCCTCCCATCCCCAAGCTGTGCATTAAAACAGCCCAACGGCAAGCCCGGCAGCTGCATCCATCCCATACACAGTTCACAGCCAGCCCCCGTGCAATGCAGTTCTCCTACCTTCACGGTGCCAGTCCATATTGATGGAGACATGGCCACCAGTTCCCCCGCTCCCCTGCCTGCAGAGAATTCCAGAGTGCTGTGTCCACACCCCTGCTTCCAGGCTGGCCAGGATCCGCTCCCTCTAGAGCGAGCCAGCACAGCTGCTAGCTCTCTCCGGGCTGGTAGAATGAACGAGAAGCAAACGCCTCGGGCTTAAAGGGTGATGCCAAATGGGATTTAAAGACCCCACAATGAATGGCCTGATTCTCCAGAGGGGGCTATGTACACGCTGTTCCAGGCTGTGCGGTACCTTTGGGAAACGGAGCCAGGCCACAAGAATTCCAGGCTTTTTACCTTAATCCAGGGATGCTCCAAGCTCTGGGCAATTGTCATCCGCTTCCTGCAATGACATTAGGTCTGGGTGTTAGGCGAGAGCAGCTGGAGCGAGCTTTGAGCCCGCTCAGGTCGCTAGTTTGCAGAAGAAACCCGCACCCAGAGAGAGCTGGGCCAGTTAGTCTGTCTCTGCTTTAATCCCACCAAGCGCCAGCCACCCCGCCATCAAGTTAGCAGCAGCTTCCCCTAAGCACGCTGTGCTGTAATGATTTGCCTTCCTGCCCCGCAGACCCAACCGCTGCCCAAAGCCATCTAGCTTCTCTGTTAAGTGCGGGATCCCCAGGAGAGGGGTTGAGGGGAGGGGCTTTTAGAGGCACAGCAATGGCAGTCCGGTAACAGGCTACCACCCTGGAGAGACGCTAGCCAGTCTGACGGCTCCCATTGAACCGTGCAACTGGAGCAGCAGATACTTTTGCTTTGAGGATATTGGGCGAGACTGGACCCTGTTGGTAGCAGATAATAAGCCGCTGCCGGAGGCGACGGGCGTGAGAAAATGGCACTTCTAGCCGACTTATGGCCCAAGACACACAGGGAGTCGTCTGCCATTCCTCTTACACTGAGCGCGCTCTGGAGTGACGAGCGGCAGCACTTTAGCCAAGCTCGCCCGCCGCACAATGGCAGCGAGAGGGAGGCTGGGGCTTTTGGAGGCTGCGGGCACGAGCAGCACTGGGCGCACGGCTGACTGTCCCCAGGCCTCGCTCCCCGGCTGGTCTCGTACTTGGGGTCTTTGACGAGCAGGCGCCGGATGAAGTCCTTGGCCAGCTCGCTGGTGTTGCTGAAATACTCCTCGTCGAAGTCGTAGTTCACGGCGGAGATGTTCGTCAGGGTCTCCTGCTTCGTTTCGCCCAAGAAGGGAGAGGCACCGCTGAGACTGCAGGGCGAGAGCGGACAGTTACCAGCAGACACCCCTGTGCCAACAGTGCCACGCCCTGCTGCTCACTCCCAAACACCTGCTCTGCGAGACTCACGCAGCCCCCATGAGGAACCAACATTACTCCGGTTCCTCTGGCCTGGTTCACACTGGCGGGGGGGCAGGGGGAAGAGCAGAGAAAGGACTCGCACCAGGAGTCCTGAATCCCAGCCCTTGACAACACTGTCTCCTCAACCACAGAAGAGCCTATTCTTACCCAGAGAAGACAAGAATTGTCCTTATACTCACAGAATGTATGTGATGACCCCAATGCTCCTAGGAGAGGGAGAGAGAGAGAGGGAGAGGACATCAGATCACTGCATTGTAGATCAGTTTTCAGTCAGGTCTTTCCTTACTCCAGCCTTAAGTCTTTTAGGTTTTCCAACGGAGGGTTCACGTTAGGGACAGATCAGTCCACCCTGCAGCCAGCTTTCCACCCGATTTTACCTCTCCCTTTGCACAAATGTTTTCTAGATCAAGGACGAGGTTCCCTGTTCACATCCCTGAGCTGCCCAAGTTAAGGATCAAAGCTCAGGTCAGGGAACCCAGGGTTGGGTTATTTCATTGGAAACTTCAAGTCATCCAAATCTCACTCGGCTTTCAGCAATTACGGGCCTATCCCAAAGCCTGGCCCACAAACCCAATATCTGCCCCCGAGCTAGATTTAGCAGCATTCAAAGAGACCAGCCTGTTGGAAAGTCAGATCAGCGGGGCCCACCAGGAATTAACGACCTGCCCTTTTTAGCGAGACAGGTACCAGGGAACCAGGTATCCACCTGGGATGACAGATTAAACCCAGCGAGGGAGAAAGATATAAAAGGAGGGAATTCGATGGGGACCCTGAGCTGCCAGCAATGGGGTCAGCAGACCCCGTCCAGCACACTGCCTGGATACACGAGACAACCAAGGGACAGAAAAACCCCATAGATGCCAAATTCCCTCCTCCTGGACTGATGGCCAGTGCCAGGCTGACAGCACTCAGACTAAAGCACCCCATTTACCTACAAGAACCTGCCACGTGCATATTACTGCAAGCTAGTGTATGGGCCAAGACAGCACATGGCCCGCTAGCTAGCGGATCAGCTGGCACGGGCCATTTCCCTCACCTTGCCCAGCCAGCACCCCTCCACCCTGGCTTAGAGGGACTTCGCTCCAGCAACAAGACAATGGTTCTGTCTCCATTGAATTCTTGGCCTCTGGAAGGAAGCTGCCAGATGTTGTCTACCACAGAGAGGGTGCGAACGCCTGCCCACTAAGGACTGGGCCGAAGCCACCCACACCAGCAGAGGCTCTACAACGGGCCTGTGGTCAGGACGGAGAGTCGTGACATACTCACCACATGTCAGCCTCCAGCCCCAGGGGCTCGTAGTTCACTATTTCGGGGGCTTCAGAAGGAGAGAGAGAGACAAAGTTATACTGCAGGGAGAATCCACTGCAAGCAGCTTTGGTCGTCTCTTGCAACAACTCAAACCCCGACCCAACTGGACTTAGAAAGAGCTTTGGTGATACTTTGTCGTCCCCAGGAGAAAAGAGCCATAGCAAAGGAACCCAAATCTGCATGGGCAGCTTCCTCAGACTCAGGGCGGTCCTGGATACACAGCGGATAGAGCGAAGGGAGGCTGTTGTGGGCTCTGACACACAGGGGCAGCGTGCAGGAATACAGCTCCCAATCAGCCACCCTGGCTCTCCTCGACGGCAAACTCCCAGGGCATCTTTCACAGAGTTCAACGAGCCTCTGGCACATTGAGACCCGCCACCGCCCCGCTTCCCCTCTTACCTACGAACTCCGGGGTCCCGAAGATGTTTTTGAACTCGTTCCCTGCTTCGATTTTGTGAGCGATGCCGAAGTCGATGAGTTTGATGCGGGGGTTTGGCACGTTCTTGTCCAGCAGCATGATGTTCTCAGGCTGGAGAGAAGCAAAAGCAGCAGGGCTTTTTTGTACGGGCTTCTGGTAACGCTCACTAAGATCCTTGGACCCTTGAGTGGGACTCGGTACTGGAAAGAGACATCCTGGGATTCCCTCGCCTCCTTTCCCCTCTCCGGCTTGGTCTAACTCTGTACTACACAGTTAGGCAGCCTATGTTGTTGGCAGGGCTTGGGGCTCCAGCCAAGAGCCCCACATGGGGGTACCGGGGGCTCTGGCCAAAAGCCTGTGGGGGGGGCAGGGGGCTCCGTCAAAGAGCCCCATGTGGGGGTGCCGGGGGCTCCGGCCATAAGCCCCAGCTGACGGCCCCAGGGCAGGGGTGGGGTTCCAGCTATCAATTACCCACCCAGTTAAGTCAGTGGAAGTTCTCCTGGTGAGGATGCGACAGCCAGAGGGGGCATAGCATGGACACAAACCCCGCAGCTGTACATCGACCTAGCTTAGGTCCAGCTAGACCCGGCTCAGACCCCGGCTTTCCAAGCTGCCAGCCCTGCAGGCTCTGCCTGGGATCTGAAAGGCAAGCTGGGTTCCTTCCTGCCACACCAGTAAGGGAGATCCGGTGGTTAGAGCGCCACCGACAACGGTTTTGATGCTGCCTTGTGAGACAGCACAGATTCCGGCTTGCTCTCCCACCGCTGCCCAGGGGAGTTAGAAACGCCTGCATCAGGAAGGGAAGACGAAGCAGCACAGGAAGCAAGTGTGGCTGGCGTAGGACCTGGTTCTCTCAGATCTTCACTCAGAATGCCAAGGAGAAGCCTCAGCTGCAGCCAAGACTCTGGACTCAATGCTCAGTGACTTTACACAAGCACTGCGTGCATCTTGCCACTGTGGTTGTGTTTACTGTCTCTCAAGAGCCCTTCACTGCCTCTGTGAAGCACAGGGCATCCTATCTGGCTTCAGTCCTTTGCATTTGCGCTTACACGCATCAGTCTGACTCCAAACCGACACGCCAGAGTTGCATCAGGGACATGCTAGCCAACACCCAGAGTTTGCAATAGATTGGCACCAGTGCAAACGAGAGCAGAATTCAGCCCATGTGTTTGGGTTCAGAGGGCTTGGGAAGTGGAGACAGACTGAGCAATTGGGACATGTATTTATGTCTCCCCTGGAAGAACACACCTCATTTCCCATCCCCGCAGCACTGCACCACACCTGAGAAAAAGCAGCGCCAACTCCTGGACCACGAGCGGCTTCCCTCAGCAGCCCTGGGAGATCTTCCACCCGGGATCAACCAGCTTTGATCTCGTTGAGCTGAGCCGATCTAAAGGAGTCAGCCTCACAGCCAGCAAGTCCATCCACATGGTGACTCCATCAGGCCAGGGCCCTGGGGACCACAGGCTGAAACTTACCTTCAGGTCGAAGTGCGCGATGCGCTTGGAATGCAAGTAGTGGACCCCGTCCAGGATCTGCTTGAGGAACTGGGTGGCCTCTTCCTCCGTCAGGGACTCCTTCTCGGCCAGGAAGTCGAAGAGCTCGCCCCCCGAGACCAGCTCCAGGATCAGCACCACGTCCGTCTTGTTCTCGAAGATATCATGGAGCGTGATGATGTTGGGGTGCTGGATCTCCCGGAGGATGTCCACCTCCCGCTCGATCTCCTCCCGGCTCACGCCCCGCCGGCTGGACGACAGACGCCGCTTCTTGATGAACTTGGCCGCGTACTCCAGGCCACTTTTCTTCTCCCGGCACTTCCGCACGATGGCGAACTGGCCACTGCACAGGCAGAGGGGACGCATCAGTTAATAAGACATCTCTGCATTGGCCCCGGCCCGGAGTCCACAGCCTGCTACACTCTAAAGCAGCCGTGTCCAATATGCTCGCCACTAGCCACGTGCGGCTAATAGGCTATTATGCGGGTGGCTTTTTTATAATGTGGCGAATAAGAAAATTCAAAACCACACATGTGGCAAGCATCGAATTTTTCTATTGGGCACCGCTGCTCTCAAGAGACCTCCCATTGGTGTGTTTCCTTACTGAGAAGGGTGTACCTCCTTACAAACCGCTGGGAGCCCCAGTACTTCCGTGCACAGCAGGTAAAGCCCTTCCACTCGACTCTAGGTCGAAGCACCTGCCTTCTCCCCATGCACCACTTGGCCAACTCAGGGACTGGGGCATCACGGACTCAGAAGCTGAGCACCGAGGCAGAATAAAAGCCCCTTTCTCGGAAAGCACGCTTCAACCGCCTGTAGCGTAAAAACAGACCGAATTACTGCCAAGCCAGGGCAGATCAATAGCCCAGCTCACCCACTGGGGTTGTCAGTATGTGATGCCTCAGAGGCAGGATTGGAATAAACCGATACGGCCACCGCTGTGCTGGGTAGGACGAGGGAAGAAAGGAAGAGACTTCCCTCCTGGCTGCAGCTAGTGTTCAGTTAACATCCTGGAGCATGAGGATTGATGGCCCATGCTGGTTTCATCCTAAGTATGTCACTGCAGATGCTCTGCTTATTCATACAAATCTTCTGCCCTTCCCGGAAACGTATTAATCTACCCAGGCATCAGGAAGCCTATCATGGTAACAACGTGATTACACCGCTTAGGCATTTGCACAATATCCCGGTGACACGTAACCGCGAGTCACAGGGCTCTGTGCCGGAATCAGGCAGCATTCCCGTGGGCCAAGGATCACAATGGTCCCTTCCGGCCTTCAGATCTATGAATCCAGTGGCTCGAGAGAGCCAGGCACCATTCCAGAGCACCCCGACCTGTTAATTTCCCCACGAGGAGCACGTGGGGAGAAGCATGCCTTTGCAACCGACTCAGACGTTAACACTCGGCGTGGACAGAGCTCTTTAAATTTGCAAGTGCTTTGTGAGTACGAATTTAATACGTGCTCCCCTCCGCAGTATACATCAGTGACACCCTCATTTTACAAGCAGGAAAAGCAAGGATCTGAGAGGTTATGTTACTGACACACAGGGGGTCGGCGACAGAGTCATAAAACAAAACCCAGGGAATCCTGACCCTCACCCTCCATCCCTTGATCTACCCACTAAACTTCTGGAAGTTACATGCCCAGATTTAGGTGCATTTCTTCCTCTTCCTGGAAGGATCAAAATTAACTGCCCAAGCGTTAGGGTGACCAGATAGCTAACGTGAAAAATCAGGACTGGCAGAGGGTACTAGGCACCTATCAAAAACAAAGCCCCAAATATCAGGACTGTCCCTATAAGAGAGGGACATCTGGCTCCTCTACCCTGCATCCTCCTCTCCGTTACACTGCCAGCATTTCCGCCTCCAAAGGGGTTATTTACATTTTTAAACAGTGACATCAGGGCTCACTTCATTGGTTGGCGGCCACTGGGCCTGAACTTTCCATATAAGGCTCGTGCTTGGCTAGAAAACAGTCAGAGCTGATCAAATGCTAAAGGCTTCCCAGACCAACCGCTTCCCAAACCTGGAATAGAGAGTGCTGTGCAGGGGAGGAAGAAGGGGGAAGTATCTAACAAACCAACGTCTTCTAGGAAATGCAGAAATCAGGAGGTCACCTTGTCCTCAACTCACCCTGTTGGGACAGAGAAGGAGAGATCCAGCCAGAGCAGCCAAGCCCAATGCTCCCTGGAGAAGGAACCCAGGGAATCAATAGGCACCCTCATTTTAAGAGGCTTACCCCTTTATAAACACATTCGTCAAACCCAAAGCACAGAGGAAGGGGGAACCACTTGCCTCCATTAAAACTCCTTTCCCAAGGGTCTGGGGAGCCTGGGGTTAGAGGAACCTTCAATGAAACAAACCTCTGTCCAGGCCCAAGAAGGGAAACTACAGCAGTTCCAGAAGACTTGAAAAGAGAATTCAACTACAGGTCAACAGGCTCAGGAATGTAACTTTAACAGCCTCGGAAAGAGCTCACCCCATGCAATGCCAGCTCTTATGCCCACTCAGCTCCTCTGCAATTACCATCTCAAGGTAAACAGAAGGACGCACCTATGCACCGCAGCCTGGGCCAGACCCACAACGCCCCACACATACCCCTGCCCAGGTAATGCTCCCAGCCTGTCCACCTTGCAGGAAGGAGGGAGGATTGTTGGAAAATGCTTTGGGCCGGTGCAGCGTTCTAACGAGCGCCATTCTTAGTTAAACACCAACAGGGACTCTCGTCTGGTTACAGCCCTCAAAAGGAAAACACAGCCTGTAAGGAACTTCCTAGCTCTATTCCGATACACAGCACATCTTAGCTAGCAGCAGAGGATACTGAAGGAAGTCCAAAAAACATTAACATTGCGCGCTATTTAAACCAGACACACCGTGGCAATCACCAGCGAGGTTTAGATGCTGAAGTCTAATGCCAAACAAACACCGGATCAGAATTTGCTACGCCTGAACCACTTTCTCTCTGCTCCAATGGTTCAGACGTGGAATGCAGACTGCTTCCAGGGACACCAGCAACTTCAATTTGCTTCCGAACTTTAATTTGGTGGGGAAAGGTTTTCTAAGAAGCCGAAGATCATCAGAAATGTTCCCAACAAAGGATTTTCCCACTTTTATTTTAAGGTTTACAAGCAAGCATTCCCCTACAGAGTCAAACCCCAACACTGCAGGATTCCAGTCATACCCAGACCTCAGTGGTTCAGGAGACAAATTAACCATCAGCGTTACCGAAAAGAGTCGTGTGAATTCATTGTTTCATTTCCTGTTTGTATAGATTATTCTCACAACAAAATGACTAACCAAGTATTATTCTCTCAGCAACTACAGCTGGTTAATAACCTAGTAAAAGCACCCTGATTGGTTAATAATTCAATCGCAAAATGCTTTAATATCATGGGCCACAAAGAGCCACAGGAGACACATTAAAGAGCCACTTGCAGCTCGTGAGCCTCTGTTTGAATATCACTGTGTTAGACCCTAAGCCCCTTGGAACAGGGGCTGCATCTTCCTATGGGTTTGTACAGCACCCAGCACAAAGGTCTCCACCAAGTGGGACCTTTGGGCACTGCTGCAATAAATAGGAGCTCAATCATCAACACCAAAAATTTGGAGAGAGTTTCCTTTTACGCCAAGGCATGGCGCACAGCTAAGATACACACTGGTTTTGCCTCCAATGCGAGTAAGTCCAGTTTGTATGCAACAACAGCCTCCTCCTCCCATGTTCTAAAGACCGCCTAGCTTCTGCCAAAAGGCAAAGATGATTCAGGCCAGCAACGAGCCCCAGACACGCAGAGTGACTGAGACACCGATGAAGAATGCTAAGCAAGCCACAGTCATCTCTTCGAGGCGGGGCAGACCCAGCCAAACAGGGACATGATGTGAGCTTATGGGGAAAAGAGCCATAGCTCCACTAAAAAGGGAGTGAATGGTGAATAAAAATCCTTGGCCCTTGCATAAGGGCCTGTCACCGTATGGGCTCTCTGATTGGCCCATGGAATATTTAATTATTTATACAAACTCCAGCAGCGGAGATTGAGACCTTCCCCTCCACCCACCCACCCCACATCGGGCTGGCTAGTGCTCTGTTGAACCACCACCCTGAACCGGAGAACCTTCCCCAACTAAAGCTTAATCAAAACTGACCCACTCCCGTAGAAAGTTTGTTTCAATGAATCAACATTGTCTGGCCACAATAAAGTGGTGTTAAAAAATTCCCAACCAGCTCAAGTTTTAAATACTCATTAAACCACCAACAACCCACCCCTGGCAGGTAGATAAGGGATATAAACAGATCCCATAACCCACCACTACAATAGAGCTGGCTTTGGAGAAAGACATAGCAGCTGAGCAGAATTACCCAACACTTTAAAACTGGAAGTTGTAGAGAATCCCACACTTGACTGAACTCACACGAAGACCAGGTGTAGTGACCAGAAATGGAATTTGACTAAGGTAGCAAAAGAAATGCCAAGGGTTTGTTTAACAACTAAGTGGTCTGGCTCATGGCTTCACGGCCAGGAGATGGAACCACCCAAAGCAGAGCATGCTCCCCTAGTTAGCACACTCACCTGCCCAGCTCTTCCCCCATCTCATAATGATCCTCCACATTCTCCTGCCTGAAGGTGGACATGGCTGTCAGATCCAAAGGAGCCCGGCCCACCCTTCAGAGAGCCAACGTTTCCCCTGCTCCACGTGCAGAGCCGGGCACCGGACAGCTCAGTTCAACTCTGGAAGGAGACCTGGAAAACGGGAGAGAACGGTCATGCCCCAGTCAGCCACAGACGTTCCAGCGCGGTGGGATGATCTGCATGACACAGCAGCACCTGCTCTAAACTGGCGTGGTACCGGAGACGAGAGACGGACGGGCCCTGCTCTTACGTTGCATCTATTTCGAGTTCATTCGCACCCAGCCAAGGCAGGACTGATCCCTGCAGTCTGCTCTTCGGGGTTATTATTCAGTGCCTGTTTCAGCTTCCCCAACATCCTCTGCTAAGGGAGAGGAAAAATCCCCCTCCCCTACTCAGCCCCATGGCACGGCCTGGGGTAAGACCCCTAAATAAGTCGCCAGGCCCTGGATGGAAGTGACCAGTGGCTCAATCGGCACGTTGATTTTCTAAATCTGAAAGAGGAGGAAGCAAAGCCGGATGCCTCCACTCCGCCCACTGGGGATCTACACAAAGGAACTTCAGCCTTCTCCTTCAGTCCCCCACTTCAGGCCAAGGGGTGCAGAAGTAGCCCCAATTCCAGCACCTGTGACTGTCCCCAAGTTACATCTGCCTGGAGCTCCACAAAACCTTCCATGACTAACCCTTCACCCCTCCTCTCTACCCCTTGGCTCAGCACAGGCCTCTGCCCTGACCCCTAACTCCCACACAGCCCCGTGTGCCACCCAAAACAGCCCCTTGCCCCACTCCCTACAGCCCTTCACCACACAGCCCTCCGCCCCCTAGCCCATACACATCCCCCACTCTCTATGGCCCCCCCACCACACAGCCCCCCAGCCCTCCACACAGCCCCTACTCCCTATGACCCCCTACCACACAGACCCCCAGCCCCTCACACAGCCCCCACTCCCTATGACCCCACCACCACACAGCCCCCCAGCCCTCCACACAGCCCCCACTCCCTATGACC
>ML677376.1:7364292-7390201 GCA_007922305.1 Dermatemys mawii | reverse complement strand
CGCGTCACAGGGTAAAGCCCGGCGCTGCGGGCGGGGGCCGCAGCTCCGAGCCGAGCCGGGATTCCCAGGAACCGACACCCCTCCCACCTCCGGGAGGCGGGGCTTCCCATGGCCCCGCCCCCTGGGCGGAGCGCTCCCCTACGGACCTCCCCGGGGCTATCCCCACCCCTCAGCCCTCTGGGGGGCGGGGCTCCCCCGTGGCCCCTCCCCACAGGTGGTGGGGCTCCCCCATGGCCCCCCAGCACTATCCCCTCCCCTCCCCCCTCGGGTGGCAGGGCTCCCCCATGGCCCCCCAGCACTAACCCTGCCCCACTGACCAGGTGCCAGGGCTCCCCTACAGGCCCCCCCCCACTCCCTGGCCCCCTGGCCCCAGGGTTCCTAGTGCCCCCCGAGGCCCTGTTGCTGCCCCATCTCCAGAGTTTCCTCTGCTGCCCACCCCACCCCCCAGTTCTGCTGCCGCTCACATCCCTAGAGAGATCCCCCCACCCCTGTTCCACACACCCCCTTCTCCAGGGGAGGGGAGGGGAGAAGAGGGGAGATCCCCCCCACTTCTGTTCCACACACCCCCTTCTCTGGGGGAGGGGAAGGGAGATACTCCCCACCCCTGTTCCACACACACCCTTCTCTGGGAAAGGGGAGTTGGGCTTCCCTCCACCCCAGCCGCAGAAAACATGCAGGAGCCGGACACGCCTCTGTCTGTTTAACCCTTGCAACCAGACACGCTCCTCCGTGCGCCAGGCCACAGTGGGGCTGGACTCCCAGCCTCCACTGGGTGTTTTAGGCACAGTTCAATGAGTGCTGGGTATCGGTATCTAACACCCGTTGAGCCGGGAGGTTGGAGTAGTACCTCCCTGCCTTTCCACACCCGCAATGTCCCGGAGCCAGCAACATGTGGGTTATTAGTCACTTGGGTGTGGATTTTTAAACCATTGTTTTTAACAATACAGTTTAAGAACAGAGGCCCTGTCCGCACTGCTTGGGTGAACCCATGGCACTTACTGTATGGGGGGAAAGTTTGCCCCAGGGTCCTTCCATTTCCCCCTCCCACATTTCTGTGTAGCCTTTTATGTCCTATCCTCCATGGAAGAGGTGGCTTCACTGGCTTGGAAGCTGTTTGGGGCAGGGACCCTCTTGAAAGGTACATGAAATTTTAACACTATTTCACATTTTGGTGCTTTTCAGACCAGGGCAGGGGGTGGCATTCCAGGCACTGTCAGGGTGGCACTCGAGCAGGTGGCCCACCTGCGGCAGCTCCAACACTCTTCTCTGTTTGGCAGAGCTGCTTGGGGTGGCAAAAAAGTAGAGGCAGCCCTGTTTCAGACACAGATTTCCAAGTCCTTTCCAATGGTATTGTACTGGCAAGTGTCCTTAACTACTGCAGGTGTGTCCATTTATTGTGAGTCTTTGGGTTCAACATGAGGGCCCCTGGGTTCTTCGTTCCCCAAGTTTAATATTACGCTCCCAAGGTGGGCAGAAAAAACCACTCACGGTTGCACTGCGCTGTCTGCAGAATGCAGCAGACAGAGATGTGGTTGCTCCTTCTCAAACACCTCTCTGCGCGGGGATGACACAGCAATGTTTGAGCACAACATGTTTCTCCAATGCCAAAAAGCCCATATGCCTCCTGACATTTCTGAGCCAAATCCCACATTTTATTTAACAGCACAGAAGCCCTTTTCTTGAAGGTGACTGCCCACCTTCTTCCTTGCAAAATTGTGCTGAGTCCACTGGATAACAGCTCTCAGGAGCCCAGCAGGGAGCCCAAAGATCTACACTGCAGTTTTAGACACCTCCTCCCCAGCCCAAGTCCACTGACCCAGGCCAGGCCTGTTTTATTGCAATGTGGACATGCTATGAACAATCAAACCTAAGAGTAAGACCTGCTCTTTTTCCTTTGAACGTGGGACTTGGCCTCACACTGCCAGGGGCGTCACTCGAGCAGGGGGCCGCACTGCAAAACACTGATTGGATGGAGAGCAGATAAACTGTAAGTCAAGCAACTGCACACACACTAGGGTGACCAGCCAGCAAGTGTGAAAAATCAGACCAGGGGCGGGGGCGGAATAGGAGCCTATATAAGAAAAAGACCCAAAAATCGTGACTATCCCTATAAAATCAGGACATCTGGTCACCCTAACCCACACCATGGAACTAGCTGGACCCCCAGCAGCAGATGAATTTAACCCACACTGGTGGGCCAGTGAACTGGAGCTTAAGGCATCCTTAATTTGTCCTAGAGGTGAGTATGGAGGGCCATCATGTTACAGACAAAACTCTAGTTACCATTCATGCTAACAGTGCAGTGAAGATAAGTCCAGTGAGAAGCTGGTAAGTACCATAAGAAAGGCCGTATTGGGTCAGACCAAAGGTCCATCTAGCCCAGTATCCTGTCTACCGACAGTGGCCAATGCCAGGTGCCCCAGAGTGAGTGAACCCAACAGGTAATGATCAAGTGATGTCTCTCCTGCCATCCATCACCCCCCTCTGGCAAACAGAGGCTAGGGACACCATTCCTTACCCAGCCTGGCTAATAGCCATTAATGGACATAACCTCCATGCATTTATCTAGTTCTCTTTTAAACCCTGTTTATTCCTAGCCTTCACAACCTCCTCAGGCAAGGAGTTCCACAGGTTGACTGTACCCAGGTGAGTGAGCTCAGTACACCCACCTACAGCTAGCAGCAGTTGTACCAGTAGGGATAATGTAGACAAGGCACGTGAGGTAATACTGGTAAGAGAGACAAGCTTTCAGAGCTTGTTTTTAGGTCTGGAAAATATCTTCCAGTTAAGACAAAGTAGCCCGTTAACACCACTGCAGTCATAGGACAAAAAGGCAGTGGAGTGGGAGGGGGTTATAGATTGTTGTAATAAGCACTAAATCCAGTGTCTGGTTGGTGCATGATTTTTAGTGGCGAGTAATGAATTTAAGCTCCTCAAGCTCCAGGCTTCTAGAGGGATGAGGAGTGATAGATCAGAGATTGCTTTATGGAAAAGCATTCACCTATAGGTAAGGTTAGGATTCTATCTTGGCTATTTTCAGTAAAAGTCAGGGACAGATCATGGGCCAGAAACAAAAGTTCATAGAAGCCCAGGACCTGTCCCTGACTTGTACTAAAAACACCCAGCAGGGGGATGGACAGGGCACTGCTGGGGCTGGCAGCTGCTCCATCTCCACCACTACTCCTGCACAAGGGCTGACAGCTGTTGCACTAACTCCAGCCACAGCTGTGGCAGGCCAGAGACTGCTGCTCCAGTGGACTCTGGGCTGGCTGCTGGTCAGCTCATTGGCATCCCCAGGCTTGGCCCTGGCTCAGTGGCTGATGGCAGCTCCAGCCCTGCCCAAACGGTGACACAAGAGGTCCCAAAAAGCCACAATCGTATGCTTAACCATAGGTGATAGGAAAATAAGCCCTATGGGAGTTCATTCAGGAGCATAGTGTCTGGTTCACCCACCTAGCATTCTTGGGGCATTCGGTGCACGGAATAAGGTATAGCACTTAATGTGATAGGCATGCATAGGATCTGTGGCACTTGAAAGGTTTGGTGATCATTGTAGCAGTGGAGATGGCTGCAGATTTTGCATCTGTACTTCAGGCAGGGTCTGGTGCTACTTTGGTGTGTGCTGGTCCATGGGGAGCTTCCTTCTGATGAGTTTTAAGAGTTGGGGGATTATGTCTAAAGGCCAGAAGTGGTGGGTTAAGGAAAGATTTTTTTCAGAATGCTTAAAGGCCACTTCAGCTTGAATGGGCCCTGCTTTGTGCTCACTACGTAGGCTAATCTGTTCCACCATGCATTTTGCTGCAACAGTAGGGGAAACATCTCCCAGAAGAGCTCTCTGTGGCTCAAAAGCTTATCAGCAAGTGGCCCAATAAGACATTCCCTTATTCACCTTCTCTTTAATAGCCTAGGACGAACATGGCTATTAACTACACCACATACACCGATGTAGGCAAGGCTGATAGTTCTGGCCACTCCTTACATCCATTTCACCACCCCTCTCCTCCATTCAGCCCACTTAACCAATCACTTGTCTACAAGAGAAGTTACAGCAGTTTGTTTTAACCAGGCCCAGCTTTCTGTACAGAAAAGTCCTAAACTCTGTCAGACAGGATTAAATAAGCAAATCAAATGCTAGCGGACAAACCAGGAGTTTTAGACAGTATGAGGGGAATGCACTTTCAACAGCCACACCACAAACCATTCAGGTTGGACGACACAGGGCTATGGGACTAGATCCATGCACCCTTTACCCTACAGCTATCCTACTAACTCGAGAGTACAGCCCTAGGGTTGATTAGCTTTTCAGAGTGAATCACTGGACTGTGTTCAGACTTTCCTTCCTGGTGAAAGGAACAGGACAACATGGAGTGACATTCTTTTACTGGAAGTTAAAGATTAACATGGTTTAGTCCCATAACTACAGATTTGTCTGGTCAAATGCTTTCCTGGTGGAGGCCTATTTAGAGCAGAGACCAGATAAAGATAAGGCCCAAGACCTGTCATGCAATAAATTATGCTGATTTCTCTAGGACTGGTAGTCTTTTTCCACAGCCCATTCCATAGAAGCTCTTAGATGAGCATGGCAGTGAGGAGGGGGACATCTTTCCTCTGAGGGAGAGGGAGAGGGAAATGCTATTTACCTTAACACACCCAAGTCCCACAGCTTTGGATCACTGATGAAGGGGGAGCTAGAGTGCGAATGTTTCCTCTCTGCTGGACTATGTTGAGCATGAAGCAAAACTGAACAAGAATCCAGCTGAATACTCATCACCATATCAAATTTATTATTCCAGTGGCACTAATACATTATTTGATGTTCATGATGACAATCACACTGCACAAGATCTTCCTGCCTTTGAGTTTCTGACCACCTAGAAGTCCCCTTACACATCCCCCTGCCCTAGAAAAAAGCCAAAAGCATACTCGAGGCCATTAACTCAAGCAAACCCTCTTAGTGCACCGCTTTGCTTGGTTTGCAAGGTGTTGGGCATTATGAATTCCCCTCTTTGAAGAGTCAGGTGCCCTCTTACCCCCCAACCCACCCCTTCTGCCCAATCCCTGCAGCGAGGAAAGCATCTTCCCCACGTGTCAAATAAATATGGAACCAGGCAACGTGAGTTGCATCAAGTGGAAATGTTTTTAAGTTACAATGGCACCAAGTGGGGCCCCAATGATCATGTGCAACACAGAAACCTATAAGGCTGAATATCAATGTGTTTTTTTTCTGAGAGTCTCAGATTGCTATGAAACTGATTAAGTATAATGCAAAGAGATGGTCACTGCAGTCTACAGTTGCCTGCTGCATTTGATGTTATGCTAGTTAGTTTATTCAGAGTCCAACGACAGTGATTTTTAAACTGGTGTTGGAGGGTAGTTTTTACAATTTGTCCAGGAAGTTGTCTAGTGCCGGGATGCCTTCCTTCAGCCCTTTGCGTTTGCGGGTCTCAGTAACAACCTGGCATGGACGGCTAGTGTTGTCAAAGGGGTCCCCAGGCAGGATTTGCCAGTGGTCGAACACACACTGGGGAAAGGCCTGGCCACCAGTGTTTGATCTCAAGTCAGCTGTAAAACCTGTGGAGGAAACAAAACCATTGGAATAAGAGTTTAGAGAAGCACACATTTGATTAGGAGGTTGAGATAGGAGCAGTCACCATGAGCAAGCTAAATACTCCAGAGAAATTAGAGTGCCTGGGATTTAAGTCCAAAGAAACCACTGTTGTGTTCCAGTCACTGAAGGAAGGAGAGAGTTGAGGCTCAAAAGAAGAGGTTATGGGAAGAATCTGCACCATGACCCCCATGAAGGAAGTAATCAGCTGGGAGGACCCATCTTTAACATTCTAGATGTCAGTGCATGCTCTGTGGAGCTCTAGCAGAGGTTCCTAGGCTTGTAGAAGGAATCAGATGACCAAGAACACAAAAGGTCACTTACCAAAGGACTCATTGACAGGCAAGTAGGCCTTAACAACAAACATGGGAGTGCCTGCCACCTGGGACTCCTCGAAGACATGGCCACGCTTCCTGTTCAGGACACCATAGATACCGCCAACTACTTGCTCTGGACACTGCCACACACAAAAAAAGTTTGTATTACAGGCATTGCTTTCCATCTGAAGCTTCAAAGGTCAGTCCTTTAATTGTAGGATTGTTCGCAGCTTAAAATGTTAGATCTGAAGCTAAGCAAAGTGCAAGTACCTGGATCTCTACAAGGTAGATGGGCTCCATCAGTCTTGGCTCAGCAGTGAGCACACAAGCATACAGGCACCTCCGGGCAGTAGGGATGATCTGCCCACCACCACGATGGATGGCATCAGCGTGCAGGGTCACGTCGTGCACATCAAAGCGGACTCCGCGCATGTTCTCCTCACACAGAGCTCCCTGAAAGAGAAAGCCCAGATGATCAGTGGCCAGCTAGGAGATGCTCCAGACCCCTCACTAGGTACCCCTGTTTATTGGGGACAAGTCCCAGAAGGCAGGCCCATGCCAACCAAGTCCTGTAGAGCTTTGCCAACAGCTCTCTAGCAGGGGCATGCTAGGTGACAAAACCTATTAACAGCAATGAGCTAAACACAGCTGCCACTCCCGGCTCAGTCAGTCAATGTCTCATACTGGCCAGATGAGATTTGCCTATGGAACATTATATATCCAGAAGCCAAGGTATTGCCAAGAATTACTGTGGACCTGGCCTATCAGAATCCTTGTCAAATGCAAACTCCCCTATTTTACGGGATGAAACTAAAAAGGTAATTTTAGCACCTGCATCAAGATATGCCAGTGCAACATATTGCAGTCCTCCCATGGGAAATGCCATATTTGTGATCCACCCAGGACCAGGAGAGGGGAGGGAGGCAACTTCTTGTTTCTTATCAAGAAGAGTTTATAGCACCTACCTCCTTAGTAGCCCACTGGAAGCCAGCCACAACACTGTCCTTGATTTCATTCAGGTATTGCACTCCCTTGGTGATATCTGTCAGGATGTTGGGGCCAGTGCCATCTGGACCAAAGCACCAGATTTTACGGGCCTCAGTGACATCCCACTCGTACTTCTCAGCTAGGTAGCGTGCGCGCTGCTTCAGCTCCTGACGGGAAGAGACGTCGCCTTTGTCGATATCCTCCGCTAATCCATCTGGGAAAGGTCGGGCCTTCATGTACAGCCTGTTGTGCTTGTTGGGGGACTTGGAAAGGCACAGCACGTTTGATTCCTCACTGACTGTCTCACGGTAAGACACGACAGGGTCAGATTTCTGCAGACAACCAGTCACCAGTTAGTTCCAGAGGATTTCGAAAGAGTAAAGCAATACAGTCACTTAACTGAGCTGTGAAGCCTACTCTGCACACACAAGCCACACGAAAGGCCTTTGAAGTGTAAGACTGTACCAGCACAGAAAGTTTAGCAGGACATCCAATCAGCATTATTAATACACCAGAAACACGAGACAATGGTTACTACACTCAAGTGTTTGAGGCACTACCCTTCTTGTAAGCGACTCATCCATTTTACAGATCACTATATACCTAATGAAAGAAGAATGAGGAGGTCAGTGGCTGAGGGGTGTTTCTAACCCCCTCACCACAACTCTCAGCCCTATGGTCAGTCCACTAGCCACAGCTCCTCTATGTTGTGGAGACACTGTATTCTGCACCCTCATGGATTTACTACTTACAGAGCAACTGTGCTCTTCTTCCCCACCCCACGAAAACAGCTTCAGCAGCTGAATCTGTTCCCAGTAATCCAGGAGTTCAGACTGATTAGATCTGCAGCTATTTCATGTGCTCAGACTAAGCCCAGATGACCTCAACTGAAAGGTAAGAGGGAAGATGGGACAGATTTACCTTAATTGGAATGCATGCATGGTCCTCTTCCAGATCCTTCAGGCAGATCTCCAAGTGCAGCTCTCCTGCACCAGCAATGATGTGCTCTCCAGACTCCTCAATGATGCACTGAAACAGAGACCAGACATGCAAGAGGGGGGAGGGAAGAGGAGAGAGACTCCTTACTACAACTCCATTAAAGCACTTGTGTACACTGGTCTATATTGTTAGAGGTCATTGGAGATGTTGGATCTTTACACATCAACTGATTCACAGATTGCATGTGTGAAAGAAAAAGAAAGATTGGTGGTGGCCCAACAAGATAGGCCAAGTCTTCCCTGAAGAAAGTTGCCAGGCCAAGAGTTTTCTGCCTCTGAACAGGAGCAGAGATGCTGTGCTGCCAATGGCTGCCCAGCAGCTTTCAAGTCCTTCCTCTGTCTGGAAGGGAAGCCACCCTAGCGTCCATTGCAATGGTTAAGTGACAGGAGACCCTCAAGGCTTTTTCCACACTCTGGTAAGAACTTAGATGGAAGCTGTATATAGCATCAGGTGGCCACACACACACCCCAGCTATGCACACCATGTGCTTTGTTCCGGCAGTGACTTTCATCAGCCCTTGAATGCACACTGTCCCCCACCCCACCCCCCAAATATGTATATGGGGATAGGGATGTGTTAACTAGATCATGCTGTTGAGGATCTTGACTAAGCTCTAGACTAGCAACCTTTGTGTACAGCACCGGCCTCCAAGACTGAAGATTAATGATGATCTTGCCAATGATCCCCAAGTGGACCTTTACGTGGTGGAGTATTGAGGGAGATTTCACTCCAGCCAGAGATCCACTTGATCCCAACAGAGTTGTAGTCAATAGGCAGACCATGGACCAAATGCATCTGCAAATTTTTTTGTATTTTCTCTAGAACAGGGGCAGACATACCTCAGCCCAGTGGCCAGATCTGGCCTGCCAGTTATTTTAATCCAGCTCCCACTGGTCTCTGGGGCTGCTCCTGGAAGCAGCAGCCTGACACCATCCTATAGCTCATATATGTAGGGGCAGCCAAGGGGCTCCACTCTGCACACTGCTCCTGCAGCTCCCACCTGGCCTTGGTTCCTGGCCAATGGGAGCTGCAGGGGTGGTGCCTGCAGATGGGGCAGCATACAGAGCCACCTGGCCATGCCTCCACATAGGAGGCAGAGAAGGGACATGCCACTGTTTCTGGAGCCACTTGAGTTAACCACCACCTGGAGTCTTCACCTTGGAGTCTTTCCCTCTGCCCCAACCCCTGCTCCAGGTCTAATCCCCCTCCCAACTCCTTGCTCCCCACCCAGAGCCCTGTCCTGCACCCCAACCCAGAGCCCCCTCCTGTACTGTGAACACATCATTTTGGTCACACCCAAGCCCTCATCCCTGCCCCACTTCTGTACCCCAACCCCAATTGGGAGCATGTATGGTCTACTATAATTTTTATTCCCAGATGTGGCCCTCAGGCCACAAAGTTTGCCCATCCCCAGAGTCTGGACCTGACCAAAAAAAGAAAATAGTAGTGATCCCTCTCCCATGCTTCCATGGTGTATTACAGGTTTCATCCAAGGAAAGACTCTGCCAGAATTCCCCTCAATCTCTCCTACTTAAGATATTGCAGCTTGGGGAAGATTAGAAAACATGGTTCCTCTATGGTACTGGGCTGCATCATTCAATACATGTGTAATTTGTGGACAATACTCTGACATATCCTTGATCTCCAAGGAACTGCTATTGAAGCGTTTCCTCCGAGGACCCTTACCTGCACCATAGGGTCAGACTTGGCCAAACGCTTCAGTCCTTCTACTAGCTTGGGCAGGTCAGCTGGGTTCTTTGCTTCAACAGCCACACGCACCACAGGGCTGACACTGAACTTCATCACTCTCATGTTGTGAGCATGCTCAAAGGTGGTGATTGTTCCTGTCTTGACCAAGTACTGGTCAACACCGACCAGCCCAACGATGTTACCACAAGGCACGTCCTCAATGGGTTCAACATAGCGGCCCATCATAAGAATGGTCCTGGGTTAAGAAAAACGTGAGTTAATCTGGATGGTTCCTTAGAAAGTATTTCTGTGGTGGGAAGGGGAGTGTGGATCCCAGCCTAGCAGGGACAGGTTTGCACAGGAAAGCTAAATGCCTTATATACTCAGTCAAGAGACCAGGGAGGGGCAGAAAACACCACTGAAGACACAGCCATCTACCAGGAAGTTACTGAACTGTCACTCCAAGTGCTGGGACTGTAGAAGTAAATATGGAACATCTAATCTCAACATGGAATCAATCCCTGCTTTTACTGACCTTTGGATTGGTTTTAGGTACAGATCTTCCTTCTTGCCCGGAGTGTAATTTGGTCCCATGATTCTGACTTTCAAGCCAGTAGAGACGAGACCGGAGAAGACACGTCCGAAAGCATAGAAACGACCTTTGTCTGAGGTTGGCACCATTTTAGAGATGTACATCATCAGGGGCCCTTTGGGGTCACAGTTCTTAATACCTGGGAAAGAAGGAGTGAGCAATCAGTGCTGACCTGTGGTCCCTTCTTCCACTATTCGTTCTCTCTACTTTGAAGCAAGGTAATCAACACAGACAGAATGCAACAGTTGTGACACTGGCCTGCTGGCTACCATCCAGGTAGTTGGCTAGCCCAACTGGCAAGGAAAAGCCATGTGCCAAGAGATTATAATTAAACATAGACTGAGCCTTTAGTATACAATTTGGCTACTATCCAGGTACTTCGCTAGCCCAGCTATCCACAGGAAAGTGGCTCACTAATAAGCTTGTCTGAGCCACACTAGAAAGGTTGCGAGTGCAGGAATTACAGTTTCAGCCCAGCTATATACTTGTTGAAAAGCAAACAAGCAGCTCTGGGCATTTTAGAGCCCTAATGCAGTTATGTTCCTGCACACTGTAACTACAAGTGTGTCATACCCATGGCAGCTTCGTCGTCAGGGGGGCCCTCGTACAGCAGCTCACAGCGGTATCTCTGAGCTGTGACAGGGGAAGGCAGGTGGATGGTGATCATCTGCAGCAGAGCTTCTCCGGCAGGCAGCCAGCGCCTCATCACAGCCTGAAAAAGCACATTGAGGCATGAGCCTCAGGTAAACCCATCTTTGCTCATACAACTGCCCACCCACCCAAGTTATGCAGACTTTGTTGGGAAGACAAGTGTCGGGAGAATAGCTTAGCATTCCCCTCGAGTACAGGCGAAGCTAGCTGCAAGTTTCTTCCCAATACAATGCCTGTCAGTTCTCACCTTCAGTAGGGGTTTGCCCTCCTTGTCTTTATCCTCACTGTCAAGTTTGATGTCTAGTTTCTCAATCAGTTTAGCAGTTTCCTCTTTCTTGAAACTCATGATTGCATCGAAGACCTAGAGCAAGAGTTCCAAGTTAGGGGAGAAAGCATCAAGCAACCCAGGTCACAGAGAAAGCAGCTCATGCTCATTCTCTAGGGAGAGCCAGTAAATGGCAGTTTAATGGCCTTATTAACAGCAATCCTTGTATCTGCCAATTAGTAGATCAGCTGATCACATACATGAAGGTTTAGAGACACCTTCCGTTACTGCTGCATGTGCGTCAGATATTTAAAATTTCTTCAAACAGTCAAGTCAGGTCAAAGTGAAGAAATTTTTCCATCATCATGCACATAACTGGCAGTGATCTGTGCCTGCTTTGTAAGAGAAGAGAGTACCATGGTAGTTACCTTGAAGATGGGGTCTAGGATCAGTTGGCAGAAAGTCCTGGGCAGTTTCTTTCCATCAGGGCTGGTAGCAGATTTGCTGAACTTGCCAGAAGCAGGATCAAAATATCTAGAAAATCAAATCGGAGAGCACCGTGTTGCAGTTTCTCCATCTTGTTTAATTAGCACTGCTTATTCTGCTGGCCTTTTAAGATGGAGGAAAGGGTTATCAGCTCAAAAGACCTGTTTTACCCCTACTTCCTGGGATCTGATGCACTTTCAGTTACTTCCTTTCAAACTGAAACTGTATGGTGTAGTCCTGTTTCCATCCCCTACCAAGTGTCTGGGTGACTCTAGACTACAAATCTTTCATGGGAGGAACTTTAAAGTAGTCAGCACAATAAGCCATCCAAATAAGGATTCCTTCCTTTGGGTGCTACCATACTCCCAGCCCAGGAGAGTTCAAGTCTTCCCTCTTTCTGGGAATCACAGCTGTGATATACAGCTATACCCCACCTCTGCCTTGTCTGAGTTTACAGACCACCTCTGTGCTCTGCCAACTCTAGTTATGGGGACACTGCTCCAGTTAGTTGTTTCAAGGTGTAGCTCAGGCAATACCAAGCTCAGAAATCAGTAACACTAGCAGAGCCATGAGCTCAGGTCCCTTACCTGTCTCCCCACAGCTTCTTCATCATGTCCTCTACCTTCTTGGCACGCTCAGCAGTGCTCAGTTGCCCATCACCCTTTGCAGCAAACTTTGCAACATACATCTCAGCAAACTGTTTCAGGGTGAAAGCCCAGCCATGCAGGCCAGAACCAAAGCCAACAGTACCTAGCACAGGATCAATCTGAAAGAGGTCAGAAGAGTGGTGTTGAGGTGAAATTTGTATCAATATTCTTCCCCAACCCCTATCCCCTCCAAAATGTGGCAGTTCCACTGATGAGCAAATCCTGCCTTCCATACTGCTGCAGCAGTTAATTTACCTGCTCGTAGGATAGATTATTCAGGAAGGAGGCAGGGGAAGTTGCTATTGATGCTAGGAGGTCCTGCAGCTCTCCCTCAAAAAAAACTACAACATAAGATCAAGGAGCCCAATTTAGTTCATGCCTCAATTTCAACTTTAGCAGTGAGAGACAGAGAAACCAGAAGTGGTTAAGTGAAGGTCTTTACCAGCTACTGCACTGATTAGTGATCCAGACAGGTTGCCTGACTAAATTATGCCTATGCTGTGTGATTTGCTTAGGGTACCCTTCCCTTAATAGGCAAAAAGCAGGCATCCCAGCTCCACCACGCACTTCTGCGTATGGTTTCATTAAGCATCAGAAAAGTCAAGTGTTTTGGGTGCAAGAGCCACACTTGGCCAAATAAAAGCTACTGGCTGTTAACTGGTTGAAAGGCCTTTCCAATCTGACAGCTCAAGTATTCTTGAGACCCAGATCGGAAAGCGATCTTAGCAAAATTTTCATCAATTTGCCATATGACTGCATGCTGGTCCATTCAAAGGAGATGCAACTCCTATAACTGTCTATGAATCCATGGAATCACCCTTCGAGGTTGAAGAGCCCGAGTGCCTAGAACAACGTTCGACTTGAAAGCGGAGAGTCTTCCTATACCCACATAAGTAGGAACGAGAGATAGAAGACCTGATCAAGTGGAAGAGCGTAGGTGGTGAGGATCTCAGTTTGATTAGGAATTCGAGGGATGGTTTGAGACTAAGTAGGTCAGAAAGCAGTATGCTTAAGCCTATAATCGAGCGCATCCGAACTGAAGCATGACTATCATAAGTCAATTGTATTTCAAGCCAACTACCGATCCTGTTGGATAGGAAACGTTCTTCTGGGTCAACAATGTCAGTTTGCAATGGAAGTAACCCCCAGAGGAATACAAAGACAACTGCTCCTTGCTTCAGAGAGGAAGGACACCTTTCAAAATACCTGAGAGCAAGCTTTGGACAGTTGTTTACTTGGCATACATTCCCTTGATTCCTCTCCTTACCATGATGTTTCCCATGGGGCCACTCTCTCCTTCCCCATAGGTGGAAATGATGACGTTGACATTCTCCACAATACGCTGGAAGGTCTGGTACAGCTCTTCTGGCTCCAACTGCAGCTCCAGCAGTGCTCTGTCCATCTTGTTCATCATCAGGACAGGCTTGATCCTCTCAGCAATGGCCTGTCGCAGCACAGTTTCTGTCTGCACACACACACCTGGAGGAGGCAGAATCTTGGTGATTACTGCTGCAGGACTAGCATGCTATTTCTACACAACATGCATCTAAACAGGACTACCAGTTCTCACCAGAGACACAGTCTACGACAACCAGGGCACCATCAGTGACACGGAGAGCAGCTGTGACTTCAGAAGAGAAGTCTACATGTCCAGGAGAGTCAATCAAGTTGATTAGGAAACCAGAACCATCCTTGCTCTGCTTGATAAAGGCCAAGTCATTTTCAGACAGCTCATAGAATAGAGAGATAGCTCTGAAAAATAAAGATACATAAAGATAACTATTATGTAGCACTTCTCTTAACGCTGTCTATTTTTGGCAATGCATTTATAGCACATTTAGCTCAGGCAGCTCTTGGGCATCTATCACACTGTTAGAGACCATTAAGTTGCTGGCTAAAGAGGTGCATTAAACAAACCAGCTCCGGGGATTCCAGTTAGTACTGGATCTACTTATGTAGACAGGAAATGTTTTAACTTATGATTGCATAAAAAAAGTTTTAATTTACTGTTCTGACTACCAAGATAGAGGTAGTAATTGATGCACCACACACAAGCCAATGTTTAGTACTCCTACTGCATTTAAACACTTAATGCCCTAGGTTGCAGGGAAGTAAGCCTCTGTTGGCAACCAAAGCACTTTAAGTAGTTTATTCTTCCCCCAGCTTAGTATCAGAAACAGAACTAGAATGCAGGAATTCTTGGGTCCCAATCCTGTGATCAGACCATAACACAAGGAAGAGAAGCAACTGAACACCAGGATGCTTGAAGGGAAGGAACTTACGTTGACTTGATAGTGATGCATCTTTCCTGCTCATCTTTTCTCGTGTCAGTGAAACGTGTCTCACCAGCACGGGCAGAAGCAATGATACCAGCTTTGCACACCAGGGAGTCAGTCAAGGTGGATTTGCCATGGTCCACATGGGCAATCACAGACATGTTTCGGATATTGGCCTTTTTGTCCATAATGGCCCGAATCTGGTCTACTGTGAAGTTCACCTTGAAGGGAAGGTTATATGATCAGGGGCAAGTTCTTCCAGGAATCCAAACATAGCAGTGCCAAGTTTAGTCATGCTGAAATACACTGCTCAGCAGACATTACAGGGCAACTCAGAGACAGCACCATTTTCCGGGGCATTCAGCTAGATAGGAATGCACTAAACAGTGGCTTTTCCGAATTGCCTCTGGGAGACAATATCCCTGGAAGCCTAATAAGCTCTTACAGTCAATAAATTCCCCTGTGACCCAGTCTTAAGAACACCACTACTCACATTTCACTCCTGCAGTCCTACCCATACCCCACAAACAGCTCTCCACTCAGAACACCTTCTGCATCAGCTCACTCTTTCACAACCCAAGCATCCAAGCTAGGATTTTACCCCTGACTGCCACGGTTACGTAAGATCCCGGCTACCTCATTGCAGGAAATACTTGCCCCCTCCCCCTAGGCTGCAGTACCTCCCTTTGACCAGAGAGGAGAGCCCAGAAACCTCATCCTGGCACTTGCCTTCCCCCACTCCGCCACATCACTCCGAGCCCAGCTGCACCACAGCTTCAGGGCTCCACCAAGCCAACCCCTTGACAGGGCAGTGGGGAGAGCCTGCCCTCCTGTCTCTTTGAAGAGGGGGCCCAGGCACACTGAGCAACCTGCCCAGCCAGTGGGCAAACCAGGGCACACTGCAGAGTCAGACCCGTTCACGCCTACCCCCACTGCTCAGGAAGGAGACCGGGGAGAGCTAGCAGGCCCCAGAGCCTCCCCAATGGCGCATCCACACCCTGCACAACGAGGGGGAGGAGGACTCTGTTCCCTTTGCCAGAGCACAGATCCCCCTCCCGCCCCAAGGGGGAGGCTACAAGACCCCAATGAGCAACCGCCCCACAGCGAGAGGGATACAGACCTCCCCTGGGGGAGGGTCTTCCTCTAACTGGGGGGAGCCCAGACCTGTCCACCCGAGGTCAGGAGCAGATCTCCCCGAGAGAAGGGGCAGCCCACACTCCCCGCCACCCCCCATTAACCCCCCATTTCCCATTAGGGAGCACAGCCCCGGTTGGCACAAGCCACACCCAGGAAAGGGAAGGACACCCTCCTCTCCCCGCAGATCCCAGGGGTATGGGGGGGAGCATTAGGGGTCTAGACACCACCCCCCACCCCCGTACAGGCCGCCGCCCCACCCCCACTTCCCAGGCCGCCGCCGCAGCCCCACCCCCACTTCCCAAGCCGCCGCGTCGACCGATACGGGCCAGGGGGCGGCCATATCCAGCGGCCGACCTAGGTCTGGGCCCCCGCGCTCCCCCAGCCACCCCCGGGGCGCGGATGGCTCACCATGGTTGCGGATGGCGGCGGATTCTCCGGGAGCGGAGGAAAGGAGGGGACCGGTAATGGCGGCGGCTGCGGCCCTGTCTCGCTGGCGGGGACAGAGCGGGCGGAAGAGAAAGCTGACGTCAACGACCAGCCCTCTTATAGGCCGGAGCCGGCGTAGAGGCGGGGACAGCGGGCTGCTCAAGACGCATGCGTCAGGGCCTCTCTAGTTCCCTCATGCCCTTAAGGGATCTCTATGGTCCGAAGGGCCTTTAACTGTAAGAAGGGACATGCTGTAACCACGTGGCTGTACATAGGAGGAGCCCCACTCGCCAGTCCCCTTAAGTATCCCACAGGGCAAAGCCCTGGGGCTGCTACAAACGCCCCACAGGTGGAGACTTAGGCTGTTTAATCTTTTAATACAAATTATATCATTCCATTTATGATTCAAAGCAATACAACAGGGAATAAGCAGCTCTCCACTTTTAAAATTAAAGCAAATGAAGAATAAAACGTGGGTAAAGACTTAAGAAGGATGGTATTAGATATTGTGGGTTTGATGCATATACATAAGGAAAGCCTTTCATATTTGCAAGCTCTTTGGGGAACTGGGAATCCCTTAATACTTGTCCCTAAAGTGCCCTATTGTGTGGGCAAAATCAACTTCATTTTTAGTGCAGGGTGGTATGGGCAGTTCTGATCTGAGTCACACTCACAACGTAGGGCTAAGGTGCAGGGCTGGAACGCAGATCCTCCACAGTTGACCCTCTAGTTATGAATCACAGATATATGATCCCTCAAAGGGCCCTGCCTGGTGTTCTGTTGAAATCAGTGGGATTCCAGCAAGGCATGAGGATCTGTCCACTCAAATCCCTTTTCAGGACTGGGGCCACATTTCATAGGATACATGTAAGCTATGTTAATAAAACATAGTGAATGAAAGTGAATTCTGCTTAAAATATTTATCAAGAATACAAGCTAGTCCTGATGTTGGTTCTGTTTGACACACTATGATTAAAGAATCAGAGGGGTAGCCGTGTTAGTCTGGAATTGCAGAAGTGACAGAGTCCTGTGGCACCTTAAAGATTAACTAAAATTTTATGCTCTAAAATTTTAGTTAGTCTTTAAGGTGCCACAGGACTCTTTGTCACTATGATTAAAGTGAATTAAGCAAATGAATATAATCCTCTAAACACATATTGAAAACAAAATTAATTACTGATGATGTTATCTCTGTATGACTCACGTCACCAAAAAGATTAGATAGGACTGTAGTAGTTTGGCTTCTTATACATCAGTTAATTTTTGTTCAGACTCTTTAATAATAAATTATAACCAAGGGTCAGATATAGCTCTCATTAAAGTCAATGGGAATTTTGCCATTTATTAAAACCGGAAGAAGAATTGGGTTCTAAAGGAATTCCCAGCATACTTTGGTGAAAACAAGCTATGGCTAGGGCTTATCTACACCGGCAATTAACAGTGCTGTAACTTTCTCGCTTAGGGGAGCCGTGCCCCCTCATGGAGGTGGGTTTTTTAGAGCGCTGGAAGAGCTCTCTCCCAAGGCTGCACTGTGACCACACAAGGCACATTAAAGCGTTAAAGTTGTAGAGCTATGTAACTTGATTCCTACAAAGTACATAACTAAAATGTATATGCTAAATAAAACAATATAATAAGGAATAAGCAGATTAAAATAACTGCTTTTGCAACCTTTGGGCAGTTCACGTCCTTTCATTAAAGGAGTATGTGATAACACCTCCCTTTTCCTAAGGGAAACTGGGATTCTCTGCTCAGTTTCATCAATTTGCCAGTGGTACCATTGACTTGAGTTACCCCAGCATAAAGAAGATGAGACTCAGGACCTCTGAATTAATTTGCAAATTGCAGTGCAGCCTGAGATGATTCATAACTGCTCCAGACTATAGACTGTGTATATTATTTCTTGTTTTGGCCCTGATCCTGCAATGAGCTCTGTATGGGCAGATTCCATGGGGAACCCTGATTAAGTCGCCAGGTCTCTGCAGACCTGTGCTTTGCTCATTGCAGGCTCTCTAGTCTTGTTCTTAAAAGCAAGACACAAATCAGGGTGTTTTTTTAAAAAGTGCCACCATTTCTTGAAGCACTAACCTTTCGCTCACTGTGTTAACGTCTGGTCAGCTGGAAACCCAGGTCTGATCTTGCAGTTCCCTAGGCAAGCGAGTAATTCTGTGTGAGCTGTCCCATTGAAGCCTAAGGAAACCCCTGTGTGAGTGAAGGTTTTCTGGATCGGGCCCCAGCTTGGTCCTTTCATTCGCTGCAAATCAAAGGAGGAGGCTTTCATTTATCACCCTAAATATCCATCTAAAGAGTTCGTGTAAATACAGCACTGCCGATTGCTGGGGGTTGCTTTTATTTTGCAGACTGAATCTTAGCACCCTTAGTCTCCTTGAATCTATTGCCCTCTATAGTGCTGTTGTCAGAGATTTCAAACGCAGCTGCTGTCAGATGCTCACAATTACACAGAAGCTGGAATAATTCATCACTTTGCGGGGGGTGGGGGGGGGGTTGATATTATCCCTCGATTTTTTGGCCTCTATATTTTGTATCTTTACTGCTGCATTAACTCCATTATTTCTGTGCCTATAACCAAAATACCAAGGGGGGGGGGGGGCAGGTGGGGAAGCCTCAGAGGCCTGCATTAAATATTGAAGGAGGGGGCAGGGAAGGGAAATGAAAACCTCTGCAGGGAGCCTGTGCTGCGCATGTCCTGCCTGCCAGAGGAGGGGGCAGCAGCTGCACCTACAGGATGGGAGGTCTTACTGCAAGCCAAGAGCTCCCAAAGGTGCTGCTTTTGCTGGCTTGTGTGTTTGCTGGCACGCTCAGAGGGGAGAGCAGGGCTGCTCTGCAGCGCTGCATAAATCATGTGCTAAAGAGAATTATTTTTAGAGCCTCCGCTGAAAGCTGGCTCCTGGGGGCCTGCGTCTATTGCTCTGCTGTGCGCGTTGATTCTCACAGGCGTCACCTTCGCGAAGATCTTCGTGGGACGGGAAATGTCTGCCCGCGCCCGGCAGCGAGGGAGGCCTTTAAAATGTCTCCTGGGAAGGCACGCTGCAGAACTCCTCACGCTTCGGCAGAAGGGGCAGCTCATTGCAGGTGGAGGAATGGGCGGCCCATATCTGTCTAGTTAGGCGCTTTCAAAGGGCTCATCGCTGGGATATCTAAGCCCCGACAAAACGAAACACAGCATCTAATCGTCTCCATATCGTCATAGTTTTACCCAGCTCCTTAAGTGATCTGGCTTTTTTCCAAGGAGAGCCAGTGCTGGCCTATCTATTCCTTACTAGCATGGATTAGGATTGTGCAAACAAATGCATCTTGCACTGGGCCCTGAAGGATGCAAGCTCCTCCTGCTTCCTGGCAGGGTGTGGTCCTGGCTCTTTTCCATTCCCAGACCAAGACTAACTGCAGAAACCTTAAAAAGGCAGGCTCCCCTGAAAGTGCATTCACCCCGGCAGAAGGACAGGTAGCAAGAGCTGTAGAGGAGAAGGCTCTCACAAGAATGGGACAATGGCATGAGGGCACAGAGAGGAGGAGGAGTTGAGAGAGGGCTAGAGCAAGGCCAAACCAGTGAAGTCGGCTGGATCAAATCAGGATCCTAAAGGGCACAGGGGGGTGGAGCGCTTTGAGGTGGGGCAGGAATAGTCTGTCCCTGAACTGAGTTCACCTGCGTGGCTCAGACTGCCTGGTAATTGTTTTGCACTCAGGATGCGTCCCTTTAAAAGGTCCACAGCAACACTGCAGGGTGCCCAGTTGTATGAGGGGATGGTCTGGGGATTCATGCCCTCCAGGTGAGAAATTCACTCCTAATCCAGAATCTTTCAGAAGTTGCACCTTGCTCAGTATTTAACCGTTCAGCAATTATCTTACACTGGATGTTTTGTTTTTTGTTGAAAATGCATCTGAAAATCAAAGTATGACTCCGAAAAGACACCCTTATGACCCCTAAGGCCTGGTCTATACTGAAAACTTAAGTACTCAGGGATATGAAAAATTAAGGCAACCAAACCCCAAGTGCAGACATGGCTAGTCTGATGGTAGTGTCATCTATCCTACAGCATGTAGACATGGCCTAAATATCAGCTATCTACCCTGCTCCACCTCATACTTTACTGTGACCCATGAGTAGCTTCCTTCACAGGATCTCAGAGTGCGTCAAAAACATCTTCGGGTTCTTCTCTCACACTGATATAAGTCAGGAGTAACTTAATTGAAGGCAGTGGAGTTACAACCATGTCGACCTGGCGTGAGAGGAAAAACAATCATGTTGATTCATGAAGATACCCCAAGTCCCTGTGCAGTAGAGAAGTCGCCTTGTCCCAATTTCACAGATGGGGGAACTGAGGCAGAGAGCGATTAAGTAACTTGCCCAAGGTCACACAGCAAGTTAGTGGCAGGATAGAACCCAGGAGGCTGGACCCTTGTTCTCTCCTTCTTTAGAGGATAGATACATTCCCTCTCTTTTATTTTCAGTCAGAATAAACACCATTATGGGATAAGAACTGTATTCCTCTTTCTCAAACTTCAATAAACTACAATAATAAAACTTAAAGCACAGCAAAGTCACTTTGTTTCATAACTGCCATGCCAGTCAGCAGTGTCCTGCTGAGTTCCTCACACCTCCTCCCCCAGCATACTTAAGAATGATCACAGGCAGCGGTTGGCAGCCCATATGGGCGAAAAAGGGCCAAATTCACTCCTAGTGCAATGCTGGTGGCTTCAGAGGCATTACACCAGGGATTGCTTTGCCCCACTGAGTCTGTCTGGGGGTGTGCTTTCTCCTTGTGACATGAGGCACTATCAGCTGTTACAGTTGCTATGGTAACTGTTTGCATTTTTTAGCGCAGACCCTGGATTTTGCCAGAATTTAAGTTGGGCACAATTGGCCTGATTAACACATTGGCCTGTCAGGGTAACTGTCTAATTGTCTTCAGTGAATATTTGTAGCTGTTGCCAACGTGTGAAAGTCACTTGGAAATCTCGCTCTTCCCCAGCAGCACTGGTTACATGCACTCCCTTTGCACGTCTGGGAGCTTATTCTCCTCTACATGTGTCTACACTGCAGCTGGGAGGTGTGATTCCTGGGTAGATGTAGGCCTGGCCTAAGCTAAAAAGTTCAGTTGACCCAGCCACGTTGCTCAGAGGCATGAAAAATCTACACCCCTGAGTGGCATAGTTAAGCTGATCTCTCCCCCCATGTAGCCAGCCCAAGGTGGAGGGGAAAATTCCCACATTGATGGGAGACCAGCATTAGCCACCTGACCACATCCTCTCCCAAGATCCTAGGCCACCACTTTTGAAGTCAATGGCAATTTTGTTTGCAGGAGGACTAAAGAATTGGGCTTTTATAAGCAAATCCCATCCCCGTGGCCCCTCTCCCCGGAAGCGCATTCCCATCGTGCACGGAGCCAGGCTGCCTGGAACCTGTACATAAGATACATAACCCCTGAGCACCCCAGAGCTCAGCTCCACGGGGGCTCCTTGTGCAGCAGGTGGAACGGGGATGGGGAGGGGTGGTGCAGAGCAGGGGGATCAATGACTCTTCCTGGAGGTTGCACTGTTGTACTTAAAGTACTGCACAGGATCTTTTCAGGGGAAATAAGGCAAAACACCACATTTATTAGTAAAACATGTATCAAATCAACACTATCATATGCATCTGATCTATATTACATTCATGCACTCACATACGCACACAAGCACACTCCGTCTTGTTGTGGTTACAAAAGAGTTGCTCCCCTCAACTTCACTGGTCAGGAGGAGTAGAGCTGGGATTCTGCCGATCCAGATCCATGCTCTGATGTTGACAAGACCTGGGTCCTCTGCAAGACACCTCACTTTTAGAGCAGCTTCCCTCTTATGCAAATCTGTCCCAGATTCAAAATCTGGGTCTGTGGCCATTGGTCCTTTGTGCTGCTTCTCTGAGTGTTGTCCCAATGCTGCAAGAGGGTGTTCCAAAAAGAAGGTGCTTGCTTCTAACCCTGAGGCCATTAATATGTCTGATCTTCTTTAGTCAGCCCACTTGACAAGTTTCATTGTCCTTGGGTCTGGCTCCCATCCCCTTTCCAACTGTTGGAGTTGTTTGGAGGTGCCACCTTCACGCCTTCCTCATTCACACTCCTCATTCACACATCATTCATTCAATAGGGCAATTGATTACAAGGGAGGTGGGGGGATCTTATTCTACTCCTAGCAAAAAGACATTTTTATTTTACCTTCATTATACTATCTTAGGGTCTACAACATATTATCAAGGTTCAATACAAAGTTTCTATATAATGTTCTGACACAAAGTTCTTAAGACAAGGTTATATGAAAAGGCACAACACAAAGTATATAACTTTGATATGAAAGATGCATAATGCAGAAATTTATCTACAGCATGTCAGCTACCTTGGCTTTGCAGTCCCAAACTGCAGAGCCAGCTATGGAGTGGCTCCACAGCTTCGGCTGGCGGTGGGGATTCTTCTGTGTGCTCCCCAGGGTGAACCCACTTATTCAGGCAGTGTGCCGAGTTCCAGGATATGCCACTTCCCGAGTAACCAACACTGCAGACTTTATTGGCGGAGAGCCATCTCGGTATAACTATGGCGCTCACGGGTGTAAAAAATCCACATCCCTGAGCGACTCACAGTTATACCAACCTAACACCCCCGTTCCCCCATGTGTAGACAGGACTATGTCAATGGGAGAGCTTCTCCCGCCAACATAGCTACGGCCTCTAAGGGAGGTGGATTAAGTATGCTAACGGAAGAAGCACTCCTGTCGTGTAGGGGTATCTTCGCTTAACAGCTGCGCTGATGCAACATAATGTGTAAACCTGCCCTGAGTCCAGAAGCTATTAGCATTAAATGGAGTCTGCTAGATTTAGACCCCAATAGGGTGACCAGATGTCCCGATTTTATAGGGACAGTCCCACTTTTTGGGTCTTTTTCTTATATAGTCTCCTATTACCCACCACCCACTGTCCCGATTTTTCACATTTGCTGTCTGGTCACCCTAGGCCCCAAATGTAGAGCCAGAACAAAACTGGAAGAGGGTATATGCCCTAAAGCAGCAGTATCCAATAGAAATTCAATGCTAGCCACACTTGTGCTTTTGAATTCTTCTTATTCGCCACATTAAAATATATATTTTATATCTTTTTTTATAAATATATGTAAGTGCACTCAGTCCTATTTCTTGTTCAGCTAAATGCTCAAACAAGTTTGTTTACATTTGCAGGAGATAATGCTGCCTGCTTTTTGTTTACAGAGTCGCCTGAAAGTGAGAACAGGCATTCACATGGCAGTGTTATGGCTGTGTCGCAAGATATTCATGTGCCAGATGCACTACAGATTCATATGTCCCTTCACGCTTCAACCACCATTCCAGGGGACATGCGTCCATGCTGATGACGGGTTCTGCTCAATAACAATCCACACTGCTTTGGAATGACGCATGTTCATTTTCATTATCTAAATCAGATGCCACCAGCAGAAGGTTGATTTTTCTTTTTTCTGGTTCAGGTTCTGTAGCTTCTGCATCAGAGTGCTGCTCTTTTCACTCTTCTGAAAGCACGTTCCATCCCTCACCCCGCTCCGATTTTGGAAGGCACTTCAGATTCTTAAATCTTGGGTCGGGTGCTGTAGCTATCTTTAGAAATCTCACATCGGTATCTTCTTTGTGTTTTGTCAAATCTGCAGTGAAAGTGTTCTTAAAACGCTCACGTTCGGGGTCATTGTGCGAGACTGCTAGAACATGAAATATACGGCAGAATATGGGTAAAACGGAGCAGGAGACATGCAATTCTCCCCCAAGGAATTCAGTCACACATTTAATTAACACTTTTTTTAAACAAGCATCATCAGCATGGAAGCATGTCCTTCTGGAATGGTGGCCGAAGCATGAAGGGTCATACGAATGTTTAGCATATCTGTCAGGTAACTACCTTGCAATGCCAGCTGCAAAAGTGCCATGCAAACGCTTGTTCTTTTAGGTGACATTGTAAATAATAAGCGGGCAGCATTATCTCCTGTAAACATAAACAAACTTGTTTGTCTGAGCCATTGGCTGAACAAGAAGTAGGACTGAGTGGATTTGTAGGCTCTAAAGTTTTAGGATGTTTTGTTTTGAGTGCAGTTATGTAACAAACAAGCCAAACACTTACTTTTGTAAGTTGCACTTTCACAATAGATTGTGTTATAGCACTTCTGTAAGGTGAATTGAAAAATACTATTTCTTTTGTTTCTCATTTTTACAGTGCAAATATTTGTAATAAAAAATAAATCTAAAGTGAGTATTATGCACTTTATACTCTGTGTTGTAATCGAAATTAATTTACAGTGGAGCCCCATCGCCCCAAGAAATCCCATTACAGTAAACGCAGGGTCACGTTACAGCGGGTCCCAGCAGGCACGGGGCTGTGGCTTCTCTCCCCGCTGCCCAAACCCTGCTTTTCCTCCAGCATTTCTAATGGTGTTAAATAAATAAATACCTGTTTTTAATTTATAAAGGGCGGGTCACACTCAGAGGCTTGCTACGGGAAGGGGGTCACACCGTACAAAAGTTCGAGAACCACTGCCTTAGTAGCATGGCTTCCAAGGAGCCACTCTATCACAGAGCCAGCATTGGGAGCAAAGGGAGACTACATAATGGCTCCTAGAGGAGGACTCTGGCCTCCCTAGGAATTTGCCATGTTTGAGGGATTATTCCCCTAGCCTTTTCGATGGGAAGTGGGTAAAATCTCCCTTAAGGGAGATCTGATCCCTTCTTCTAAACACTGGGCCCGATCCTGCACCCAGAGGCGCTGGAACTAGGAGGGCTGGCTTTCCATCACTGACAGGGTTTACAGTTTGGTTCAAGGGCTCTCAGCACCCCCACTGCACACAGGGTCCCACCGCCCCTGCCTGCATCCCTTACTCACCGGAGCAGGCTTCTCACGGGATTCCAAGGGACAACTCGCCTGAGCAACACCCAGATGTGCCCGGGGAGCCAACTGAACCCATACATCGCGCTAATCACGGGACAGCGGTGTTCATCAGCCACCCTCCCGTCCCATCGCCCCCCACGACGCTGCGAGGAGTTATTATTTTGGTGATCGGTGGAGCGGCCACCCGTCGCCGCGATGGGTGCACGGGGCGCGTGCTGACGCTGTCTGCATTGCCTTGCAATTAACGGCCATTGTTACACCGCTGCATTTGCTTAACGATGCATTCATTAATTAAACCCCATTGCATTGCATTGCATTGCACCGCCCCTCCACCCGCATCCCGAGGGGGACTCGCGCACGGAGACCCCGTGCTGGGGGAAGAGGGGGGCGAGCCCCCGGGAAGCGCAGTGATTGGCAGCGCCCCGGGCCATGCCGGGCTTGGCGTCCCCCCGGCTCTGTCGCTTTAAGCGCCCAGAGGCGCCTGGAACGGGGTCAGAGGCGGGGCGCGAGCGGCGCGCAGCGCGCTCGCGCCGGCTGGCCGAGGAGGTGGGCGGGGCGCGCTGTGATTGGCTCCCCGGTCCTCCCTCGCGCCGCCCCACCTTGATGGTCACGTGACTCGGCGGCGGCTCCCGGCGCGCCGGTGGACGCTGGAAGCCAAGATGGCGGCGGAGCTGGTGGAGGCGAAAGTGAGTGAGCGGCCTCCCCGCGGCGGGGCGGGCGCGAGGGCTGGGCCCGCGGCGGCGGCGCGCGAGGGGCGGCGGCCCCTTTATCCCCGGGCCGCGAGGGCCCTTGGAACCTCCCTGCGGGAGCCGCCCCCGGCTCCTGCCTCCTCCGCCGGTCCCCTGCGGGGGACCGAACCGGCCTGCTCGCTGCTGCCCCGCTAGCTCCTGGGGAGGGGGGGCCCGCCTCTGCCGGTCTGACCCC
>ML677376.1:7300688-7364192 GCA_007922305.1 Dermatemys mawii | reverse complement strand
CCCCCCCCTCCAATAACCTTCACTGGAGGCTTGTCTCTAATCCCCCTCCCTGTCAATGGTGCCATCCCGCCATTCTGTAGCTGACCCTGGAGGCCCTGCCCCGTTCCCTGTGTCAGCACCTTCCTGCCCCCAGAGAGCCCCATCCCTCTAGTGTCACCACCTTCCCTTCCCGTCTGGAGACCTCTCCTCAATCCCACCCGCATCAGTGCCTTCCTATCCCCGCCAGCTCCAGAGACCACTGCCTCAGCCCCTTCTCATCCCCATGCTGACTCCTGAGATTCCCTCAGGGCCTTCATGTCACCCCCATTGACTCTTGAGATTGCCCACCACCGCTGCGTCCCCTACTTTCACTGCTTGCAACTGATGCTTGAGTCCCCACTTACTGCTGTTTCAGCCTCTTCTCACCCCAACACTGAACCCAAAGATCCCCAGCTTACTCCCCCATTTCAGAGCATCATCTTCTGTAACTGTCCTGAAAGAATAATTATAACAGGCACGCTGCTCCCCGCACACCTTGGCTTCCCTCCCCACCCGCTGCTTCGTCTTCTCTCACTATTGCCTCCCCTATGTAGTCATTGCCTCAGGTTTCTCCTGCAGTTCTCCCATCCTCACTTCTCTTCTCATTTTCCCCCTTCCTCTGTGACTCCCTCACATCACCCCTCCTTTCCTGTTCCAATCTCAGCTCATTGGGCTTCAGATTGAAGAGTTTGCAAGTGCAGGTGGGGCAGGGGGTGAGTGTGAAGTGATGACATGGAGGTTTCCTCCACCGACATTTTAGGAAATAGTTTTGGAGTAGGGAGGGGGTGTGAATAAACTGTCTAAATTGTTTGCAAATGTTACCCTTCTCCCCCCATGAAGGTATAAATGGCCGCTTATCTAAATTGAAGGTATGAAGAGGCTTTCAGAGAAGTGAATATGGATGTGGATAATGTAGGCGATCCAATGCTTTAAAAGTTCTGGAGAAAACATTGATATGTCTATAAATCTGCATAGAGTAGAGGATTCTGTGATGTCTGATGCATTTGGAGGTTGTTTAGTGTCATGCTGTTTTTAAAAAAATCTGTGAAGTTGTGTTATACTTACAAAGTTTCTTGTGCACAATGCCCCTTTGGGGAGAGGAAGACTTGCAGCACAGATTTCAAGCCTCTCTCTCTCTTTTTTTTTTTTTTTTTTTTTTTTTTTTTTATTGAATCCAGTTCTGCTATGTGATACTGCTCTCTGCATGAGTGGGGCTCTTCAGTTCCTGCCTGCCAATGAGTGGAATCACAGGTGTACTGTCTGTGAAGCAGAACTGTAACCTCTCAGTGCACACAACAGGGTTTTCATGGAAAGGTTCCCATTCTTGCCAGATGCTGGACACCTCTGAGTGACTTCAACGATAGTTGAAGATGCTCAGCATCTGGCAGGATTAGGCATTACATGGTGGAATGAGAGGGCAGACTCAGTGAATGCTGTGAATCCTAGAACTGGCTGATGTAGGGCAGAAGTAAAATGTGGAGAACCCTGTTTTTAAATGTAAGCATAACAATGGCTGACACTTTCTCCCTCTGTTAGACCTTCCTCATTGATAATTGTGGGCAGAAGCCCACCACTCTACTGAAAGGAAACGTCTTGAAGACTTCTGTTTATCTGTTGCCTGGCTGTAGTGAGAATTCCTTATCTTCCATGCTCCTTGAGCATATAATTTCCTGTCTTTTGTTGCTGCCCAAAGCCTACATCTATATTCATTTTAAAATGAATAATCTCACTAGCTAATGAGAACTGCATATTCATACCACTCACTCTGAGTTAGACACGTGAGGTTCTAGACATATATTTCTCTGTGCCAAAATAGCCCGTTTTGCTTTTTATTGTTCAAATCTGATAACATCTCTAGACCTGCAATCTGGGTAAATGTAAACTGCAAAAGCAATTGAGTTAAGCACTGGTTTATATGCCTAATACACCAAGAGAACAGGAAATTAGGAACAATGAGTACAGGGATAACTCCGTTGTCTAGGGTGCTTAGGCAGCCCGCTTTGCTGTAGTGTCTGGGCACCACATGATCAGTAATGTATTTGCCCATACACCAGAGGGGCATTGTGAGGATAAGTTCTTTTACCCACATTTTACAAATGGATAAGTGATGCACAGAGACTGAATGACTTGCTCAGGGTCACACCAGAAGCGTATGGTGGAGTAGGGAATTGAATCTGGGTCTCCCACGCCCTGGATTAGATCCCTAACCACTGAACATCTTTCCTCGGTTTGTCAAAGCTCTGTTTCCCCCACCCCTTTCTTTTTTTTTCCTCGCGGAAAAAGATTCCAGAACACATCACACTACTAAATGTCTCCTTGCACCCAGATGCATTTGGGATGCATCCGAGCACAGCTTCAGTGAAATAAAAGGTCCAAAGAGATTCCACGGGAAAGGGGAAGAATAAAATGCAAGAGGTTAATTCTTTCTGTGGCTTGGTCTACACTTAAAATTTAGGTTGACATGGTTTTTCACCCGAGTGCCACAGCTAACACCCATGAATGCCATACTTATGGCCCCCTAAATCCCAGTGTGGACACAGCTAAGTCAACGGAAGAATGCTTTCATCAATTTAGCTACCTTTGGTCAGGAATGTTGAGATCCTGCAGTGACCAAAAAACCCCTCTGTCACTGTAGACTGTGTGTACGTTACAGGGTTATGCCGGCAGAGAGAGAGTGCCATAGCTATGCTGCTATAATCCACATAATGTAGATGTGGCCTGTGTTGAATTTCACGCCCCACAAATAATGTTAATGAACATTTCTGGATTTAAATCAGTTGCCATTTTACTTTAAAAGTTGGCTTGTCAATTTTTTCAGTGAACAATAAGAATATTATTTTCAACCTATTTTGGTAAATTAATAATCTGATTTCCTTATGTCTTTTTTCCATATAATCAGAAAATAAATATGGAAAACCCCTTTGGGTGTCTGATTCCATCCCCTGCAGCTGGACATGTAGGAGTGTTTTCTGGAAAATTTCTCCTGTATTTTTCACAAACCAGTGAACAAACTGCAAGAATAAATGCCAATGTTTAAGCATATTTTCAGGGCTCGAAAAGCACTTCCTGCACCCTGGGTGTATGTGAAGCTTTTTTTGGCAATGAGGAAGGCCTTAACAATCAATCTCTGCAGAACATGAGCATTAATTTTAATTAATATTTTTTCGCTCTTATCCTTATGAAGACAGTCTTCCAAGTGTAGATCAATCCTGTGTTGTCTTTGAGTCCACAGACAGCTCCAGTTCCTCTGAGCTTCCCCAGGCAGAAGAGGAGTGAAGTTGACAAGACTGGTCAGTTTCAGTGTTGTTCAAAACCTTAGGATCAGCCTTGAAAATGGGTAGTTTCATGGTGCTCCCTCAAAGCAGTAACAGAAGCAGGCACTGGTCCTATTCACAGGAGGGCTGATTGAAGGAAGAGAGGTGTGGGCTAAAATAGTTAGTTACCTCCACTACAATTGCTTTTCCAACAACCTGATGAAAGATATTTTGTGTCCCTGTGATTGTTATTGTTTCTGGTTGTTACCATGAGATTACTTTGTTTTTATCAAAAAAATGTTGATAGTAATTCAGTGACTAGCTTGTGTCACTGCTTTGGGATCTGTGTATATTGGATGATGATCAGTAGGTCTACTGTGTATTCCTGTTGCACAAACAAGTGTCTAATGCATGGCATGTTAATCAGCTGAGAAACAGGTGATTTAAACAGAAGGTTTGGTGTCACTCTTGCAAGTGAATTTTAATCTTTTGCATTCCAGGGTACAGACTTTGGAGAGAATTGTCACTTGATCTGTTTATAGCTTGAAGAATCTTTTACTTCAATTTTTTTACCTTTATTTCCTAGAACATGGTGATGAGTTTCAGAGTCTCAGATCTTCAGATGCTACTGGGTTTTGTTGGCCGGAGTAAGAGTGGACTTAAACACGAGCTGGTCACTAGAGCGTTGCAGCTGGTCCAGTTTGATTGTAGCCCTGAAGTTTTCAAGAAAATTAAAGAGCTCTATGAGACTCGCTATGCCAAGAAGAGCTCTGAACCAGGGCAGCCACAGCAGCACCGACCTCCAGAGGCACTCTCCATCCATTCTTCCTATGACCGTGGGAGCACTGTTGCTAGGACTTCTCTTTCCACGCCTAACATTGACTATCCTGCACTCTATGGGAAATACCTTAATGGACTGGGGAGGTTACCACCCAAAGTTGTAAAGCCTGAAGTTCGGCTGGTGAAGCTTCCCTTCTATACCACCTTGGACGAACTGCTGAAGCCAACAGAGCTAGGTGAGTTTCTTATGTATGCAGATACAATAGTAATGCCCAGGACTCCGTCTGGGAACGGACGGTGAAAAAGCATGCACGTTTCGAAATGACAGCAACATTTTTTGGTGAGCAGTGAGGCCACACAGTTGAGAGAAAAAGAAAACCAGTGGGGTCTCTTTGTTCAGAATATTCCTAGATTCATTTTTGTAACCTTGTTTTTACCTTTTTTAAAGCAGGAGCTGCAGTTACTTTGATAAGTGACTTGAAAGCCTGTCTTGTTTTGCTGTAGCTTTTGTATCCTTCACTGAAAGTGCTACCTTTTAAACATATTGCAACCTTGTGTGTTGAATCATAATCTGTCCTTGTTCCAGCTAATGTAGCAGTATATTAGGGTAGCAGCTGTTTTCTCTGTCATTGTCACAGCTATGCTAAACTGGCCTTTTCTGTGCTGATACCAGTTAGTTATATACTTCATCATGGCAGACATAAAGCTTCCAACAAATAAAGAAAGATGACTTACTATTTTAATACACATACACACACCACCTCTTACTTTTATAAACCTGTCATGCAGTTCTTTATGCACCATAACTTGTGTTTTGAGGAGTAGCTAGAGAAGCTTAGAAGATGAAAGAAGCAGTTCCTTTCACCTTGGAGCCAGGATAACCAGAGTCTGGGTTTGCGTTGTTATGGTTCTAGGTCAGGGTGGGCAAATGTGGCCCATGAGCTCCTGGCTGGGGAGGCTATCCTGGCCCCACTCCTGCTGTCCCCCTGCAGCCATGCTGCTGTGCAGGCAGCACTCTGTGGGGTGGGGCAGGGCAGCGTATCTGGCTCCAACTGGAGCGTGTAGCTGCCAGATATGCCACTCTGAGCATCAGGGTAAGGGGGCTGGGGGATTAGACAGGGATCAGGGGGCGGTTGGACAGGACAGAGGTTCTGGGAGGGCGGTCAGGGAACAGGGGGGTTGGATAGGCATGGAAGTCCCAGTGGTCTGTCATGCAGCAGAGGTGTGGATAGGGGTCAGGGCAGTCGGGACAGGAAGCAGTGGGAGTTGGGTAGGGGGTGGGGTCCTGGGAGGGTTGGGTAGAGAGTGGGGGGGGTTGGGGGAGGGGCGGTCGGGACAAGGAGCAGGGGGATTGGATGGGTCGGTGGTTCTGAGGGGGCAGGAAGTGGGAGGGGGTTAGATGGGGTGGAGCCTGGCTGTTTTGGGAGGCACAGCCTTCCCTACCTGGCCCTCCATACAATTTTGCAACCCTGATGTGGCCCTTAGGCCTAAAAGCTTTGCCCACCCCTGTTCTATGTAGTGACTAGCATAGCCATAACTGGCTGTAATGTGTGTTGTTTGTGTATAGCGTAGGCAAAATGGGTCTTTTTGCTATGATTGCGGCTCCCTTTGCTTTGTTGACCCATCAAACTACACTCATCTTCAATGGGCCATGGTAGCCTCAGGCCTCGTTACAAAATGGACCTTGTTCTGAGCAAAATAAAGACGGAACTTGAGGATCTCCCATTACTGGAAAGGCTTGATCCTAATTTGCACAGAGATGAAAGCAGGGTTGATAAATGAAGGTAGTGATGTCTTACCAAGATTCAGCTAGATGAACTGCTGCAGTGTCTGAACATGGACTGGAAATTTGAAAGCATGGGAAGCAGCCATTGCTGAATACCCTCACTAGGCAGAAGTGTGGATTTGTTTTTCTAATGTGGACATAAAAGGCGCTTTCTTTAATCATGTTACGTGGCTCTGAGAAACCTGCCAGAACACAAATCAGATAATACTTAAACTGTCCTCTTTAGTTCAAGAGAACATAAATTTTAGGAACAGGAAACAGCCATCTGGCCCTATGTGCCTGCACTTTCATAATTTCTTAATCCCATCTTCCTGCTTTTTTCATCATAACCCTTCACTCCCTTCCGCCTTCACAAACTAGGCTGGGTATCCCTTGAGGTTATTTATATCCTCTGTTTCAGTTGCCTTCCTTGTTAACTTATTCCATATGTTTTACTCCTTGTGGAGTTTCCCTGTTTACTCTTATTTTCCATATTTCTTAGCTTCTGAGCTACTTACCAGTATAAAAAGAAAACACTATTTGCTATATTATACCGGCTTCAGCTGTACACAGTTTTTCTGTATAAGAAGGCAGTACAGATTGTCTGTGATGACTTAAACAGAATTTTAGAAATTGATTTATTCAGTCTTGAACACTTTGTGTGCCACAAATGAAAAGTAATCTAATATTTTGAAGGGGGAGAAAGTGATTTTTTTTTTTTTCAGCTACTAGCCCTTCTCTTATTTATAGCACTTAGAAAAAGGAGTGGAAGCATCTAGAGATGAGAAATATATTTAGCCTGATTACCAGAGGGTACTGAAGTTTAACAATACATAGAAGTTCTGTGTCAGGTCAGATCTTTGGTTTGGCTAGATTGGCATCCTACTCTGTATGAAAGCTACAACCTCCTAGAAGTCCTCTTGTTCCCTGAGAACATTTGACAAATTTTCTCTTGATAGGTGTAATTTGTCCTTCATCTTTGGGACTTTGTATAGTGCAGGTAGGTGTAGAACAAATGCTCTTTTTAATCCTGATTTTATCACTCCAAATCCACACTAAAATATAGATTTACATTTCTACTTCATCTTATCAGCTCTGGAGCTCTGGCATTGGTGGTGAGAGGGAGTACAACTGCTGAGTATCATTAATGGGGAGCATTTACCCAGTGTATGCATGATCCCTGGCTAATTCAGCATGGCAGAACGTCTATGATATACTCTTTCATTTCGGTAACTGGAAATGAGACTAATAGGCATCTCTGCTGAGGTCTGGTTCTGGACTCTTGCTCTCCTAGCATTAACATTAGCAGGGGTGATAGATTTCTGAGGGGCTAACTTTTGTTCTTGGCTCAGTAAGATTCCTGTTATCTTAACTCAAGAACAGTGCTCATCAGTGTGCTAGTGAACTATACACACTAATAGTTTGTGTTTTGGAAACTGGCATGTTGACAATTTAACTCCAGGAGTATTAAGTTAAGAATACCAAAGCAAAGTTAAATGTCTATGGAGTTCTACCCGATGAGACCGAAAGAAGAATAAAGGCTTATCAGTTGCTTTGGTTTACTGTATCTTCTTAACTTTACACCTTTTGTTAAAGCAGTGCAACTTCTGTGTGTAGACTAATCCTGAGAGCTATTCTGTAAAAAAATTCAGATGCTACTGATGGTATGCCATAGAAATACTTGACAGGCCTGAGGTCAGACCTATTTCACGTGGACATCATAATGTGGCCTGGGTAAATGTCCTGCTACAGAAGACATTTTAAGCTTATGTACAGTGATGGGGGAAACCAGGGAACTGTAACTTGTGTATTGAAGAAGGATCTTTGTTAATCAAAAGCTAATACGTGCTGCGAAACAACAAAGGATTTCTTGCCTCCTTGAAATTATCACATTGAGATCAAAAGATGGGCTATATTTAACTTGATTTCTGCCATTGTTGTATGTAGTGGTTGTGTAGCTGTGTGGGTCCCAGGGGAGGTAGTATGTTTTATTGAGCCAACTTCTGTTGCTTAGCGAGAGATGCTTTTGAGCTTACACAAAGCTCCTTTGACCTGAAGAAGAGCTCTCTGTAAGCTCGAAAGCTTGTCTCTCACTAACAGAAGTTAAGATTACATCACCCACCTTGTCTCTTTAGGCAGACATGCTGTTCTCTGCAGGAGAGTGTCAGATTACCCTCCTTGCAGACAAAGATAGAGCTTCAGGTGTTAGGGCGAGAAGACTTGAAGTATTTTGTGAATCAGGTAACATTCCATATTTGGTAACTTCATAAACACACAAGTTATACAGATTCAGTTTAGTAATGGATTTAATGAAATCATCACGACTTTTGTGTGGCCGCTTCTACATTGGTTTGATTGTCCACACAAGGTAGTTGTGCTGGTTTAGTTAACTCGGTACAGCTTTTGTGTGTACACAAGACCTAAAACTTCTTATTTGCTGACAGGATGTTTTTGTAGACTTTCCTAGTCATACCGTAGCTTTCAGGAAATGCCTTGCTTTTTATCAAAGACAAACGGAGTTTGGTAATAGTGAAACATGGTGTGGTGGGGAATTTTGGCTCGTTCTCCTGATGGGAGAGAAGGTGGGACAGCCTGCATGCTTGTTGTGGTTTCAACCTGCTGTGGGCTTCACTTGGAGGCAGTGCCTGAGGAGGATCTGCTTGTATCATTGACGGAACAGAGGGCTACATTATCTGAATGTTCCAGCCACTGTCAGAGTAAAGTGTATTTGTTTGCTTGATACCTTTTGATAGTATCTGCTTGGCAATTTGTATACTGCTTTTTATCTAGCTGTGAGTAATGAAATTGACAGTGTATTTCCTCCCCTGTTGAAGATCAAGCTCAGTTCCTGTGTCTATTTCGTCTGTCATGGGGTATTTCTACACTGCAATTAAAAACCTGCGGCTCAGGCTGGCGTGGTTCAGTCTAATGGGTTGTTCCATTGCCGTATAACTGTTTGAGTTCAGGCTGGAGTCTGGACTCTATCACCCTGAGCTCTGACTCTACCCCGAGCCTCAACCTCTACACTGAAATTAAACAACCCCCGTAGCAGGTGCTATGCGAGCCTAAGTCGGCTGGCTTAGGCCAGCCAATGGTGTCTAATTGCAGTGTAGACATACCTGTGATGGCTGAGGCAACTACATTCTCTTGTTTGCAAAACACACACCTCTGCATTGGACATCCTCTGAGGAATCCTCCCAAGGGCATATTTTCAAGCTGTTGGTTCAGTTCTCTCTGGACTGGCACTCAGGCTCTGGGCTAGTTCTCAGAGGTGAACAAATTGGAGGATTTATTGATTCGCTTTGAGTTAGAATAAAAAGTGCCCATCCATATTCCCCGAGAACCATGCCAGTTATTTAAAACGATAAAAACAAAATGCAATGGGCTCTCACCCAAGTCCCAGTATGAACTCCACTTCCCCGGCCCTTACATTAGCCAATGTGTATTTTCAAAGGTTGGGGAGATGAATGGGCACTGCACCATACTGTGAAAGTCATCAAATCTGGGCTCCTTTGGATTGTGGGGAGGAAGGACACTTCAGAGCTCTGGAGCCCTTACAGAGAATCCCATACCAGCAGCCCCTTCTCTCCTGTATCAAGGGGGATAATTTAGTATTGTCTCCACTGACCACAACTAAGGTAATATGTCGAAGAAAGAGAGGTGACGACTTTGGTAGTTGGCTCCCAGGCTATTAAATGTGATGCACTGATACAACATACAGCTTGGTTTAGGGAAACCCTAAAACTAACAATCCTACTGACATCAAAGAGCTTTAAGTGATCATGCTCAGCTGTTCTCAAACTGGCTTGTGGGTTGGCTTCTCAGAATAAGAATCCATTATAATTATATTGGACTAAAATCCTAAAGAGCTATGCCAAGTACTTGTGAGTGTTAGAAGTTGTAAGTCTGAGATTTGCTGATCTAGCTCAAACTTCATAATTAATTGACTTCTTTATCTTGCTGTCCTGGGGCTTTAACAGAAATTCATCCCAGCAAGTCACAAAAGCCACACAGATCAGGAAAGCTATAACTCACTTTCAGAAAAGGCTTTTGGCTGAAACTCACTTTTGATTAAAAGTATTTTTGAGTAGAAGACTAAGTATTGAATAGTTTTACGACTTGGGGTTTTTTTTGTTTTGGGGGGTCTTTTTTGCTCTTGGCCAAGGATGTACTTAGTCATTTTGCTAAGGCACAACCATGTGGCATTCATCTTTGAGTTATTTAATAATTACAGTAAAATTTTGAAAGGGACTACAGTCTCATGCTTCAGGTCATAAACCAACCTTTAGTCAAGATCAGGTAGAAATTCTCCATTGGGACAGATTATCCCATAACATCATAGTGAACAGTTTCTCCCTCTCCTCCTGCCCCCTTCTCCGTACTCCAAAATATCTGGTACTGGCCACTGTTGATGGCAGGATACTGGAGTAGGAGGACCACGAGCTGATCAGTATGCTTTTTTCTATCTTCTTTTGGATCAGGGATATCTAAGAGTCCTTCGCTCACATCAGTCTCTAGCAGCCTCCTCTGGTCCACCCAGTAGAGGTATTGACTGGCTGTAAGTGAGAGGAATCTAACACTCTGCCCAGAAAGATGAGTTGCCCAGCTTCTCCATGGAGAGGTGTGACGGTGCTATTCTGGTGAGACCCAACTGAGAGTCAGGACAGATTGCTTCAAGCAGGGCAGTTACAGTCCAAAGCTGGGGTTTCTCCACCTCAAAGGCAAACCAAACCAGCCAAAAGAAAAGACTTCAGTTTTACCCCCACTGGCTAAACCACAAGTCACACAAGCAATTCCCTTAGACACTCCAGTTTCCCAAGTATCACCACTAGCAGCCACACATTGTGGGGACAAATGATTATGAAAACCAATACCCCAATAATAAAAAAAAAAGTTCTCCTGATCCCAAATGACCAAGCCCCAATCCAGGTCAATATACAAATCAGATCTTACAAATCACGCTGTTGCCAATCCTTTAGAACCTAAAATTTAAAGGTTTATTCATAAAAGGAAAAGATATGGGTGATAGCTAGAATTGGTTAAATGGAATCAATTACATACAGTAATGGCAAAGTTCTTGATTCACGGTTGCATCAGCAGTAGAATAAACTGCAAGTTGAAGTCCAGTCTCTGGAGTACAAACATCCCCAACTGGGATGGGTCCTTCAGTCCTTTGTTGAAAGCTTCTGTTGGTAGCAAAAGTTCCTCCAGAGTAAGAAGCAGGAAATGAAGACAAAATGGAGGTGGTGCATTACCCTTTTATTATTTTTCCAGGTGCAAGAACCCTCTTCGTTCTTACTGGACAATTACAGCAAAATGAAGTTTTGGGGTCACATGGGCACGTTGCATGTCCTTGCATGACTTAGGACTTGCAGGAAGCAGCCATTACTCACATGCTACCTGGAATGTTCTTAGGTAGACTTCTTACGTGGATTGGAGCCTCCCAAGCTTTCAGTGAGTCAGTTGTATAGCTGGTGGTCCTTAATGGGCCATCAAGGAGGCTAAGCAGAGCTAACAGGAACTTTATCTGGGTTGTCACCCAGAAGCACAGCATAAGTTTCAGATACAGCCAGTATAGAGTCAATATTTATAACTTCAACTACAAAAATGACACATGCATACAGATAGTATAATCATAACCAGCAAACCATATGGTCTCAGACACCTTATATGACCCCCTTTACACAAAATTTGGTACCACTACAGGACCTTGATTGCAACAGTGATCTATGCAGTCCCAGTTAATGCCAATAATATCACAAGAGGAATAAAGAAAGATCAAAGGGACCCATGGGGTCAGGTCTCTTAATTTTGTTATCCTTTCAAGGATAGCACACTAGCTGCAGATGGAAAGGGAAGGTTTTGCTTTGGCTGATACTGCTTTTCCTATGGAGCTGGTTATACAGTCATATACACCAGGGCTGCTGTTGCTTCAGTCCCTGTTTTGTGGTCTGAGGAAAGCACTGCTATGCTGCCTCACAGTCATACTTGTTTTCTTCCTCAGCCTCTGGCAGGACTTGTAGCCCAATTACATTTGAGTGACAAGGGAAAGAGGTAATCTTGGAATGATGCCTCACTCATGGTGCCTGCCAGAAGCCATTTGACATGTTGTAGAAGTAGGCCTTTTATGTGTGTTTGAGATAGGTGGTATACTAGATATTTTGCTGCTGGGTGATGCTTTGATGAAGAAAGATGATTGGAACATCAGATGAAAACCAAATCCTACAGCGATGATGGGATAAATGGGAAGACTGCTTGGGTCATGCTGTTACTGCTGATGCTGAGGTCTGTACTCACGATCAGGGTACAGGCATGGTTTTTGGAAAAGCTGGCTGCTTTAGAAAAGGAGAGAGATTCTGGCAGGGTGGATTTTTTTTTTTTTTTTAAATCAAAGTAATTTAAATTGCCAAGCAGGAAACCTTAATTTGATTTTTTGTTTTGTTTTGTATTAGTACTTTTTAGTTAATTTCTGAAGAGGTCGATTCTCACTGGTGTAATTTGGAAACTTTTTGCTAACCAGGGGGATACCCTGTACACATTTAAACAATTGTGTGAACTTCAGATTTGTAATTTTGACCTTTTTTTCTTACATTAGAAAATGTGAATGAAATATTTATTGACTAGATTCATTGTTACTTGTGATTTGTGTCAAGCTACACTTGTATGGAAATTGGAATACAACTAAAAATGCACCAAAGCAGCTTTTAAGAAGTATTTTGTTTAGCTATTTGCATTTAAAACCAATTTAGTAAAGGAAGCAGTATTTGTAGTTGGTGAATTAGTCTGTGGTCACCATGTCGTTCAAGATTTTAGAACTAGTAGATCTCGTCCTCATACCTAGATTTTATTCATATATCGAGGCAAACAAGCTTTCCTGCTTTTCCAACTCCCAATCCATTTTTTAAATTTGAATGAACTAGTTTTTGAACGGATTTAGTCTAAAACTGAAATGAAGAAAATATTTTCTCTCTCCCTGCAGAAGAGGCTACTGCTGCTTAGCACTTCAGGTAACGAGTGCTTAGCCAATGAGATTTGCTGCCTCTAAACTGGTCAGTAACTGGAGATAGGAGGAATAGCCCCTCCCCCTTCATACCCCTCATGATGTGGTGCATAATATACAGGAGTTCAGCCTAGATGATCAGGTCGTCCCTTCTGGCCTTAAACTCTAACTTCCACCAGTGCAGTGGTTTGGCTTTCTTTAAAACTTCATCTGCAGACATGTACTACTTGAATGTTGTTCAGTGTGAAATAGTTTCTTACCTTAGAGTAAGGTTAGGCCTTAACATAGGTGCCATAATTTCTATTTTAATTTTAAATAAGATTGTGTTAAAAAAGAAAAAATGTATTTGGATTTTTTTATTAAAATAAAAAGTCAGTTTAAATCCAGTTTTTGTCCACTCTGGTTTGTGGCTAACAGTATCTACTTATCTGTCTACAGATCATTACATTACCATACCTAAAGCTGTACCATTAACTTAATGCGTTTGTTGACACCTCTTTTCTCTGCCCTTTGGGGCCAGCGATCTGATGCTATCTTATCACCTGATGTTGATGATAGAATGCTTTTTTCCCTTTCCACAGCCAGTCTAATGGTCCCATCTATAAATACTTTCATGTTATGCATTGACACGTCCTTACATTTATTTCCTCCCTGAGTTTGTCTTCATGCTGTGAATCCACTGGTTATGTGCTCTTATTTTAAAGTATGCACCTGTTGCATGATTGGGAAATTGAAGGAACACATTAAAAAATGGATGGGACAAATTCCACAGCACATTAGTTGCCTGGGTAACAAAACAGGCAGGCAAGGAGTGAGCAGTGCATTTTGATCAATGGTGCAAAGACATTTGTCTCACAAATCTCTCTCTTCATTATCCTGCAATGACAAGGTGCCCTTCTTTGGACTATTCATGCATATCTTTGACTTTATAAGAGCATCCTCTAAGCCCAGCAGATGACTTCTTCTCCAATGCCCATTTAAAAAAACAAATATAGCTCTAAACAAACTGTAGATATATTGCTAAACAGGAAGAGGGATGAACACTACTTGTTTCAGTAGCACTTGGGTGTACGTTTGAGTGTAAAGTCTCATCTTTTTTCCTTCTTCTCTTCAGTCCCACAGAATAACGAGAAGCTTCAGGAGAGTCCATGCATTTTTGCGCTGACGTCAAGACAAGTGGAGCTGATCCGAAATTCCAGGTACTCTGTGCTGTGTAATTTTAAAATGCTGTTAAAGGCATAACTTCCCTGACAGTCTTCCCTCCATATGGGGTTCTCTGCCTAGTAACACTGCTCACTTGAGAACACCAGCAGACAGGCCTTTCCCCAACATGAGGCCCATAACCATTTTTGGCACTGTCCAATCTGTCTTAGCCTATGTAGGTTTTCCTTCTGGCTAGTGCGATAAATCTCGGCTAGAATAGTAAGTTTAGGCAGGGCAAACAGCGTGCAATTATTGAGGTCTCGAAACTTCTTTTAAGTTTACAGTGTGAATTTGTTTGGAGAATCTCTTTTGAATCACGGGTTAGAAGCTGTACAGTTAATGCCATTACACAAGGATTCTCAGAATAGCTACCCGAGCATCTATCTTGTACTCTGCCACTAGGACTTCCCGGGACAACTACGTTCTTCTTTAGTGACATAACTTTCAACCCCAGGAGTGAAATGCATCCCTGCGGGAGGTAAAGCTTACTCTACAGCTGGCCTGTGACTCTGGAACTTGCTGCCATGAGAGATCAGAATAATAGAAAAACCTTCTGAACTTCTTAGTGAAATGAAAAACTCTGACACAACTTTCCCTCCGTAAACAACTGACTAATAATATCACCACAAAATCGGGGCAACCTTCCCTCTTGAATATTTATTTTTAAGTGCTCTAAGAGATGGCAATCTACATAGATGAAAGTAGTGCAAGGAAATGCCATTCAAAGACCAGCAGAGAGGAAACAATATACCAAGACTTGGGCAGACCTTTTGGAATGATTTAACAAAAGACTACTTACTGTGTATCTTGAATGTGGAGAAAGGAAAAACCAGGAATATTTGGATCTGTGAGGGGATTCTCATCACCCGTAGTTTGATTAGAATGGTGCATGCCCTCCCTTTAGGGGTTCTAGTGAGTACCTGACATCAGATGCTCATTTGGGGTAGGTCCTGCCTTCTCGGACACCAGCGAGAAGCATCTAAATACAATCCCTACTGATGGACCTTTTAAAGCTATCAGAGTAACTCCCTTTCCTGTAAGTTACGGGCTGAATTCAACCTCTTAAAAACTTTAAACAGTTTAAAAGTAGTGCCACTTCTGCTATGAAATCCAGGCTAAATTCTGAGTTCAGTCTGGGCAGAAGTTACAGTACATCTTGTGCCTGTGTCTAAAACTTTCTAGTAAGGACCCCGTATTCTGCTATGGAGCTTTTCTGAAATCAGTTAATACATTGTTTGATAAAGTTAATAGTGTCAACAGGAATATTCTGTTGGTACCATAATGCTCAGATGCCTTGATTTGAAGGAGCAATTTTAGTACTTGTCTATACTGCTTGCTGGATTGGCGGACAGTGATCAATCCAGCAGGGGGTATTTATTGCGTCTAATCTAGACACGATAAATCGACCACTGAGTGCTCTCCCTTCGACTCTGGTGCTCCACCAGATAGAGAGGTGCAGGCGGAGTTGACGGGGGAGCAGCAGCTGTCGACTCACCACAGTGAAGATGCTGCTGTGAGTATATCTAAGTATGTTGACTTCAGCTACGTTATTTACGTAGCTGAAGTTGCGTAACTTAGATTGATTCTCCACCTCCCCAGTGTAGATCAGGCCTTAGTTTACTAACTGAAAGAAGAGGGTATTGTAGGGACATTGTCAGCCTAAGTGTAGTGGGGGGGCAGAGGGTGGGAATATTTTACAAATCTCATGTGCCTGGGAATGTTTCCCTGGTCACTTCATATTTTGATGAAGACAGATATTTTTCTTTAAACACTTCTCTGCAATTTTGGAAACCCAAACACCACAACTTTCATCTAGTACCTGAGAGCTGGAAAATGAAACTAATCAAACTGTTCCTATTTTCCAAAACAAATGAAATCTTAAAAGTAAATGGCACAAACCCTGACACAACTGATTTTTTAAAAAAATCACCTATTAGCTTTAGCTTATTTGATAATTGGATGAAGAAGAAAACTGAGGTTTTGGTAAATGAAAGTCTGTGTTTTTGTTTTACCAGGGAGTTGCAAGCCGGTGTGAAATCTGTTCAGGTTGTGCTAAGGTGAGTCTGAATACCATGTAACTAATTAAACCCATGAGGCAGCAAACCAGGGGAAGTGAGATCACTAGTACAACATGGTCACAGTTTCAGTGCTCTGAGTAGCTACTAAAATAACTGATCACTTTAAGCAAGTCCCTTGTCTGCAAGGATAGCACAAGCATCTACAACATAGCTTTCTGCTGCTTTGACCCTCTTTGTTCTCTGCAGATGATTTGAGTTATTGCTTTAATAGAAACTGCTGGTTACATTAAATTCAGCTTCGCAGCAGAATGCTAAGTCTATATCATGTCCTTAGTAGAGATTTCTGGGTATAATGGGCTTTGTTTGATCAGATGACAAAGATAGTTTAGTTTGGGTGATATTCATAGCTGGCTGTTATTGAAGTGAATGCTATTTATTTGGATAGAGATCTTTTAAATCGTATATGGGATGTAGACATTTAAAGGTCACTGTTTTTATTCAGAATCTGCTACACGGACACTAGCTCCCCTCAGGAGGATCAGTACCCTCCAAACATCGCAGTAAAAGTGAATCATAGCTACTGCTCCGTGCCGGTAAGTCAGCCCAGCCACGAAATGTCACTTTACAGCAAGGGAGAACGTGCTCCATTTAAATGGTTCTGTTTTATTCTGGAAATTATCTGGCAAATACAAAAGGGGAACTACTGTGCTAAAAGTAGATTGTTTTGACTTTGAAGCTAATTGTGTAATGGATTTGGTTTGTAGAGTCCATTAACAGTGTTCTTGCAAAAGTGCCATGAAAGTTTAGTGTCAGCTTCCCTGCTCTTTACTATGATTTGATAATCTCATCCAAAAAAGTTACTCTGTGCATGAGTAGTATTTTGCAAGGCTGATGTCCTTGTAGCTGAAAAGGAAAAAAATCCATGCAGTGTCTATTATAAAATAAAGAAATGTCTGTTTTTGCTATAGGGATACTACCCATCTAACAAGCCTGGTGTGGAGCCTAAAAGGCCTTGTCGCCCCATTAACCTCACGCATCTCATGTACCTGTCTGCAGCAACCAATCGTATCACGGTTACGTGGGGGAATTATGGAAAGGTAAATGACTGCATGACTTGGGAAATAAAGGAGCGTGTATGTGGAGTGTGCCCTCTCTCCTCATTCTGTCCCTTTCCTTTCTCTTTAGAGTTATTCAGTGGGCCTATACTTAGTGCGGCAAATGACCTCAGCAGAATTGCTGCAGAGGTTGAAAACCATTGGAATCAAACATCCAGAGCTCTGCAAGGCACTTGGTAAGTCTGTGTCATTGTTAAAGTTCATGCAGTCTTCATCAGACTGGAAAGGCCAAGAAATCAGGCTACTAGAAATTTGTGCAGAAACAATTGTCAAATTCTGTAGAATTTTTTTCTGCAATTCTATAAAAAAAAGTTTGTCAAATTTGAATGACTTTGCTCAACCGTGTATTGGACACGTTATTGAATACCTGCAGTTCTGTGCAGAGATTTTCACAGCACTTTTTCTTTTGGCTATACAGATAAATTATGGCATCATTTAGTTGGATTTAAATTCATTCCCGGGTCATGTTATGGTGAGTGCTGCTGTGAGGGTCAGTGTCATTCTGATAAGTGGTTTCCTGACTTGAACTGAATAATTAGGAAATGTTGCCAGAGCACCTGCAGGATCTCCAGAGGAAATTTCTGGAGCAAAAACTCCTGCGTGGAGATGCCTTGCTACCAATCCGCCTGTGTTCAGTTCTTAGAGCTGAGAGCGGGAGTTCACGACACCTCTTTCAAATGGGATGATAGATCTTTAGAAAAGAGGCAATCGTTGATCGAGCCCATTCAGAGAGATTGTGGTAGTGGGTAAATGCAGAACGTTATTGGAAACCTGGGGAAAATTACCTTTCAAAGGCTAGGCCAGACTGTCAGTTCCTAATAGTCTGCGGAGCTTACGTCCAGTCATTCAGTGTTTCCAAATTATATTATGACATAATGGCTGTAGCACTTAATTCTGTGTAAGAGGACAATAAAAAAACATGCTGTGGTATTCTACACTAACCACAGCCTGCACTTACCGGGCTTAGGGGGCACAATTTGAAAAAAGCATCTATTTGATGTATAGGGAAAAACACATGTTCAGATGTATCAAGTCCTTGTAGCCTGTTCACTAGCTACAGAAGACTGATTATATTGAAAAGAAAATTCAACATTCCTTTAGAAGGCACAATGTGGCCTACTTAATAGAACACTGGATTTGGAATCAAAAGGCTGGGTTCTGTTCCCAGTTCTGTCACTGGCCTGCTGGGTGACGTTGAGCATGTCACTTCATGCTCCATGCCTCAGTTTCCTCATTGATAAAAAAGAAGCTAAAGATACTAACTTCCTTTAAGTGCTAGATAGGACTTATTACATTGCAACAGTTCAGCCAAACTCTAGCGTCCAATTTGTACAACTATCTTTGTGGGTCTCAATATTCCTTTGTACCTTGCCCCTTGCTCCCATCCCCGCCCAGGCGTGGTGCAGATAGGCCATGCTGATTTCTTCCAACTCAATATTCTGGCAGTGGCTTTGGCACAATTGTGCCTAAATAACCAGTGGTCCCATGTGATTGATGGACATCTGCAGAACTGTTGCATCTTTGCTTATAGGAGAAGCAAAATGGCAGCCAGCTAAGTGTTTGGCAGTCACTGGTGGTTATGAGGCTTATGTATCTAGCATATCTGAAGCAGCGGTTGTGGACTGCACTCCCATATCCCCTAGTCGTTAGTGCTGTAAATAAAACCACATCCCATCATTCTTCCTTGAGCCCAGCACTTTCCTTTTTCTTGAAACAGGACTGTGGGTAATCAGAGCAGAATGAGGGGATATATTGTACGCACGAGCCAAAGTCTGGAAGTATCGTGCAAATATTCTTCAAACAGGATTTCCTGCCTTCACTGTTTGCAAGCTTGATTTTTGTCATCACCTCAAACTCCAGCAAGAGAATTTAATAAAAACCTTGGCCACAATTGGCTGGCAGAGGTGGATTACTTTTGTTAGATGATTCCAGGGTTAAGAATTTATCTTTTGTTTAGTTTCCCTGGTCATGTTATGAGGTAATGAGAAACACCATCACTTTGGCTTTACACAAACTCATTCTTTGTGGGCATCTGAACCTGCCAGATCAAGTATCTTGTAAACCCTACTACGATAGCTGACCAGTGCGTTTGACAAATTGTTTTGGATTCTGATCACCTCTATATTTAGCCATTAACACTGCCCTTAACTCCAGTTGCTTCCCAGGGCTGATTTTGTCTTCCTCTGCGTACGTTTCTGTTGACTTCTATAAGAGCGCTTTCTGAAATCAGGTACTTAGATGCCTAACTGTGGAGTCGAAAGCCAAAGTTTCATCACCCATTTTAAAAAATAGATATCTTGATGCTAGTTAACAGTTCCTAGGATATAGTTGTTCTCATTTGCCATGATCTCTTGGCTTGGATGGAACATGAATTTAACTGTTTGCAGAATTTAATGCTTGGCTTTCTCATAAAACAACACTAGATAACCCCACAAGCCGTTATGTTTTAGTTAAGAATCAGAGAGGTAGCCGTGTTAGTCTGGATCTGCAGAAGCGACAAAGAGTCTTGTGGCACCTTAAAGACTAACAAAAGTATTGAAGCATAAGCTTTTCTTTAGGGTGCCACAGGACTCTGTCGCCTATGTGTTAGTTATAAAGCAACATCTCGGCTTAATGTTGTGTGTTGTTTCAAAATTGCATAAAGATTCTCTATCGGGTTGTATTTTTATTATGGTCTGAAAGAGCGTAGGTAATGCACACTTGCCCAAAGAAAGGAGATGGTGGAAATGCAATAAACCTGTAATGAACAGCAGCACTAGTAGTAGCTTTGGTAATGTTTACAGAGTGATTTTGTTCAGGGACAGTATCCAATGTTCATTCAGCATCTGTTTGATTAAAAAGATGTCCCTCCAAAAGATGTAAACATTTGTCTCCCAGTGGCCTCTGCAGTCATGTAGGCCTCCACATCTCACCTGCCAGCTAGAGCATCATCCTTGATTCTCTCTGCTGTCCCTCCAGATTTTTACACCAGTGAGCTTCAGCAGAGACTGAACTCCCTACCTCCTGTCAATTCCTTCCAAATATGCCAATTCCTCTCCTTGGAAAACAGCATTTTGGCCAGACCTCCTGCCTTGCTTGCTCTCTGGCTTTGCACATGTTCATCTCCCAGAGGTGACAAAGGCTGTTGCAATGTAGAAACTGGCCAGTATGCCTGCAGCCCAGCTCATTGGTCAGCTCCAGAGTTGCATCCATTTGATTGGTTCAGCTCAGATGAGACTAGGAGGGTCAGTTGGACTAGGAGTCCAGCTGCCCTGCTATCTCTTGTGCTTGCCCCATTATTGCTGTGTGTTATGCTGCATTTTACTATGTTTTTTTTTTTAATTTGGTGAGCCCCTAGCTTGAATGCCAGGTATTTGTCCAGTATCTACCCTGATGTTGCAGTGAAGTGATCTACTACCACCTCCCACCCTGCTCTCCACGGTTGACTGAGTTACTTGCATATTGCAGAGAATTTACCACATCCTCCCCTGGCATCAGCAGTTTCTTCCCCATGTGACAATCGCAGAAGCTTGGCTCTTATTCTGCATGTTATTCCCAGGTTTAAAACTGGCTGCTTTAACTTTATCCCCTCTTGTCTTCCTGAATACAGTAAAAGAGAAATTGCGTTTGGATCCAGACAGTGAAATTGCTACTACAGGTGTTCGAGTCTCTCTCATCTGCCCGGTAAGTTTTTTTTGCCCAGCAATCCAGGCTGTTAACATTAGCTCTCCTATTCATCTGTCCAAACCATCTTTACAAGATAATCCTTTTTTTTCACCAAGAACATCTAGAAGCAGTGTCTTGTATATTTGCACATGGCACCAGTATCCAGTTTTTGGAAGGGGAAGCGTCTAGTGATACAATGGTGGGATGGATCACTGGTATGTCTGCTCTTGGTCCCATAGCTGGTGAAGATGCGTCTGTCTGTCCCATGCCGGGCTGAGACTTGTGCACATCTACAGTGCTTTGATGCAGTCTTCTACCTCCAGATGAATGAGAAGAAGCCCACTTGGATGTGCCCTGTGTGTGACAAACCAGCACCCTATGACCAGCTAATAATTGATGGGTGAGTTCACACCCTCCTTTCTCTTCTGCCCCTTCGGTTATTCCTCCCCACTCTCTTTCACGCTGGGCTCATGCTCTGATTTTTAAGGCCTTATAGCTGATCCACCTCCATTTTAAAATATATAATTGCTCCATGGGCATGTAAGAGACTAACCTCCCAGTTACTGATAGTAGTGGGTTTGCGTGAGATTCAATCTTTAGTCTTTTGCTTCTTGATTCTGTAGTTTCTCATCAGATCGCTCTGAAACTCATACAAACTTATTCATTTCTGGTGACCGCAAAAGCTAGAATATTTTGCTCTTTTCCATGCAGTGATTGTTGATTGTCATTTACACTCCCTAGAGTAAAACTACTTTACACACTCCTGACAAGACAGGCTGCCTTCAGCATGCACTCTTCTCCCACACCTTCGTTAAGGGCCTGATCCTGCAAGATGCTGAAGGTGCTCAGTACCTCACAAGCAGTTCTCAGCACGTCATAAGTATGTGCCAACCATTAATCCAGGTGTCATTAGATGCAGAGCTAGCACATCTAAGATGGAGGTATGAATGCAGTTATAAACCAGTGCTCTGGGGGTACGTTTTTTGAATACTCCACCTGCGAACTGTGCAAATAGTGTGTGTAGTAGTAGGCTGCAAACTCTCCTTAAAGTCCTTAGAAAAAGCTTTGCTGGCAATTTTTATATTATGAGTTCCTATAAAAGGAACAAGACACAGGGTTGAAATTTCTGTAGCGACATATTTAAGGTTTTTTGGGCACCTTATTTATGAATATCCACACTTTCAGAGGTTTGGGGTTCTTGTAAGCTTAGTTCGGTATCTTCCTGGCTTTTTAGCCATTGTTTTTACTAATATGTTCTTGAAATGATTTTATTTTTACTTTTGATTCTTTTGGTCTGGGTTCATCAAAGCATCTTTGGGTTGTAGTCTAGCATCATTCAGCACTAATCCAAGCTCTTCACTGCCAGTAGATGGAGACAGTACAACAGAGACACTTTTATAAGGTTCTTCCTTGAATAAAAGGATCTTGTTGTTCATGGTTCTAGTAGTGTCTGCCTCCAATAACCTTACTTTGGTAGGTTCAAAGAACCTCAAGCTCTTAAGAATTGAATCATCTTTGTATTTATGTCATGCCAGTTGTTTGTGCTGCTTTCCGAGAGGAGTTTTTTGTGAGTAAGCTTTAGGCATTCAGATGGAAGATCCTGTGTATCGGACCTCTAACAACATTACGAGGTCTGGCAGCACTTCCCAGCACTTACTTACTTATGCTGTTTGTAAGTGCGTCAATAGGATTCCAAAAAACTATCCAAGGTCTGTAGATGGCCCTGCCAATCCAGCCAATCAAGTTTGGGTCACTTTGTTAAAACAGCATATGAAGGTGGCAGATCAGAGAACCAAGAACATTATGGTCCACGTTGGAGGCAGGAGGCCTGCATTTTATCACCTCCAAGCTGGAGCAGGGGTCTGAAGCCACAAATTTTAGGGAAGGTCCTTAAAGACTGGCCAACCCCAAACCATGCTCCTCTTTTAGCTCCTTGTGGAGACTGTGTGTTGTTTAATATATCTGGTGGAGAGTTCTTTCTTTCTGTCTTATTGTGCTGCCCAGGGTGTTCTCGTGGGTCCCAAACATTAGGGTGGAGACCCTAAAAGCCCATGCCTTCAGATTGTGAACCAAAGGGGGTTTCTATGCCCTTTGAAAAAATGTGATGAGAGAACTGGCCTGTGAGGGGACATGTCCTACAGATGCAAGATTCAGTGTTGGGGTCCACATACCAGTACCAGGCTTTTTCCTTTGAACCAGCAACAGCACCGTAGACGTTCTCAAACACGGTGGACATTTATACATCAGCCTGGAAGGGAGAAGGCTTCACAGTGTATCCATACATGGGCAACTGGCTGAGTCAAAGTCCTTAACCCTTAGCCTTGAAGACACTTAACGTCAGCTGCTCAAAGATTAATGTTTGATAATAGACCAGCACCTTGGAGACAGTATGCTTCCATTGTGCATCTCTGAACAAGGTTTGATACAGTGATATTGGAAGATCATATAAAGAAACATGGAGAGATGTAATTGAGTCTTATCAAGAGGATAGTCCAATCCAAGGAATGTCTGCCTCTTACCATTGAGATATGGTCTCTGTATGCAGAACTTGGACAAGAGTCCTCTACAAGAACCACTGAACTAGCTTGTCCTGGCAACAGATGCCATCCTAAACAAGTTACAGACCTGACTAGGATCCCTGATAGCTCCAGGAACGCCTTAAAGGAGAGCTTGGTAAACTGGCTGCCTGCTCTGCCAAGAGCAAAGTAAGGAACAAAGTGATGAATGCCATTGTTTACTGTGTGAACAAGGCAGCACAGAAGTCAGGAAATATCTAGGTAGCCTGACTACTCACTGAGCTCCAGTGTGGAAATTGCTGACAATTATACATAATGGTGATGGCATCAAGGTGCAGAGCTCCTAGTTTCTGGGAAGTGAACTCCCCCCCCTCAGATATCTCAGACCTCCTAATGGGGATTCTCTCAAATATACTGAGGGACCCAATCACAAGAGCTCAGATGAATTCTACAAAGGGCAGATGAGTGAGTATATGTGAACTTCAGCCTAGATGTTATATTCCCATCAATTTAGTCATGCAGACAGTACTCAGGGCATCAAGAAACTAATAGTTACTGATCTTCTCTGGCTATTGTGACCTCCCCAGTTAGTCTGAAGCAACCTAGGCATAAATTACCTGTTCACTTTGCCCTGTGGCCAATACATAGGCTTGGAAGAATTAGATTTTTCTTGGTAAACATTAAAAATTCAAAGTTAGAAAAATGCTGCTTGAGAACTTTATAGAGTTTGATTTAAAGATATTGACGTTTGTTTTTAACAGTCAGAGCTTTAACTTTTTTAATCTCAATGTCTATTGTCATTAAATTGTTTTATCCCACCTAATTTCCTGAAATTGTGGAAAACTTAAACAGATGAAAACAGAAGGTGCTTAAATAGGCTTTGAGATTATCCATCAAAATTATTAAATAAATTCTGCCAAGCCCACCAATAAATAGTCCTGGGGGAATTTTGCATCACTATGTGTATGCGCAGAATTAATGTCCTTTGCAGATTTCTTTGCTTCCCCACAGAAAAATGACTTCTGACAGCATAGCAAAGGGAAGCTGCAAGAGTGATCACATGCCCCTTCCTGACAGCACAGGCACGTTGGCTCAGATGCCCAGAGCAGCCGGTAGAGGTATAAATCACCACTGGAAGTGGGGAGCTGGGCAGTCATGCAAGTGAAGGAGAGGGAGACACTCTGTCCCTCTCGCTTGCTATTGCAGCATGCTTGATGTGGAGTGGCAGAGCTTCATAGTGTTTCTGAGGAGGTAGGCTTGGGGCAGGCTCTGTTCCCTCAAGCAGAGCAGAATGTAGCAGTCTGCCTGCTTAATTAATTGTTCCCACTGTCTTTGTGAATTCCCTCTAGGTGTATAAAACAGGTGTAAAAGTTTTAAGGCTCTTTCACTTTGCCAGAAGCGTGTAAAGGACAGTATGGCCTTATAAATGCTTATCATGATTAGAATTGGTCTATATTTTGGACTGAAAACATTTCCTATCAAAATGTGCTCCATGAACTGTTTGCTTCTGGCCTTTCTGGAGATGGTCAGTAGCCAATATAAATAGAGTTTGATTCCCCATCCCTCACTTGCTCTTCAGTTGCCTATGACTGCATATATTTGTTGACTAATAATTAGAAATAAAGGGTCAAACCTAGGTATATTACTATTAGGCAAGAGGGTTTAGGGACTTCCTCCAATGCTCCCCACTCCCATTCTCCATGCATTGTAATGTAGTTTAAATAAATTACCAAAGTAATTGAAACCAGAGTGATTATATTGCATTATTTTGACAAATAACATTTTGCAGAATTTTAAAATATTGTGCGCAGAATTTCCCCAGAAGTAAATACAACAGGAATATCCATTTCCCTTTCTCATCTATAGCTTGGCTATGGAGGACTAGCTTATGGAAGAAAGGGTGTTCTGGTAGTGCTACCTCCATTGGCAAGGCTTCCTCTCCTCTACATCAGTGTGTTCTGCTCTGAAATAAAGAAGATGAACTCGATCCAATCCATGCCTTTGTCACTAATCTGGCATTTCTCTAGACAGCTGGACTTAGTACTTGTTCAGTTTTTGTAAAATTGGTAGTAATAGTCAGTCTTGAGGAGTAAACCAGAATGGACCATGTTGGAGTCTCATCTGGATGTTGTCCATTTCAGCAAGCAAAGGAACACAACTCATCCTGTAAAGATCCAAAGAAGCTACTGAAGACCAAGCTAGTTGAGGGATCTCATGTAAGCCTCCCTCAACCATTTTACATTCTTAAAGTTCTATTTCTGATGTTCATTTTGCTAGGCTAGGAGACTAGAGCTGGTGAGATCCCATTGTGAATCAAATAGCAGATCCTGCTCAGTCAGGAGAAAGCAGTGCTTAGAATGGTATCGCACTTCAGGGAAACTTCATGAATGGCCTTTTACAAATCAAATGTTGGTTCGCCCTCATACTGATAAAGGAAAAACTCCACAGCCTAGGTGTGAGTGATGCTTCCTACAATGGGAATTGTAGCTGGTATGTTCCAATAACTATTAAACAAGCACCCTCATGAGACCAGGGATGAGAAACACTTCAACAGTAGTAAAGCAAATGCCCAATCTCTAAGGCACAATGAACTAGAGCGTAGTCTCCATCTGGTTAGAAGTCCATCTCCTCATGATTAGTGATGAGTAAGGCGGCCATCTGGATCTATGCCATCATTTTTGTATTTTCAACACAGTGGGCACAGAAACTTTTTCTGATGCAGTGGGATGACATTCTATGCATTATACTTGCCCCAGCGATTTCAGCACTAGCTTGGGAAGTCCAGCATCTGGGCTGATAAAGAGTAAGAAGAGAGGAAGGCTACACTTCCTACCTGACTTTTTTAATCTGGTGGATTACTCTGTCGTTTCATAATGTAATAAAGTGAATGTTTGTGCGAAAGTCACCCAGTGTACTATAGATATGGCATCCTAAAAATATTGTCTGTGGAGCAGCACAAGGGACTTATCTACTGGTCTAACTGACCACTTGCCGCAGGGGTGGGAATGTGTTCTACTGTCATCAAAATTCCAGCCTTTGGGATCTGATGGGCTACAGGATGGGGTGTGAGGAGCTGAGTCTTGCATTGTGCTCACATGAGGTCTAATAACTGAGCTGCTTTCTCAGCCCACTTCCTAGTGGAAAGTCTACATCACAAAACCACCACCTGTCACATGTGACAGTAGTTGGCCTCTCCCACACCATGGGCAGCATCAAAAGAGACCAAGGACTGAATTGGGCATGGAGGCTGCTCTCTGATTCATGGTTTGGTTTAATCTATGTCAGGGTGGATTGGGGACGTTGTCACTGCTAGTACCTCCTGTTTGGGGAGTGGAGGGGGAAATAGGACTTGGGTGTAGCAGATTTTCACTACCAAATTCCCTTCAAACATGCATTTTAGGGCCATTTAAGGTGAGGATCCATCTTAGCATTCTGTCATCAGAGGTGCTCTGCTGATTGCCTCAAGGCTAATAGATCCCATCATCTTTCCTCTCCAGGCTGCTATCAAAAATATTGACGGAATGTGAGGATGCAGATGAAATAGAATACCTGGTGGATGGATCGTGGTGTCCAATCAAAGCTGAGAAAGAGAGAAGCTGCAGCCCTCAGTGTCCAATATTGGTACTAGGTGGGTGTATCAGAGAGGTAGTAACTGCACAATAAGGAGGGGATCATTCTCGTTGGGGTCCTCAAGCCTTTTGAATAGATCCGTAATGGTTTAGTTAGCGTTCACATCCGTTGTTTAGCAAAACTGGGTTATGCCTTCAAAGTAGCATGGAACTAACCTCTTTTATGTATTCACTTAAGGGATAACCCTGAAATGTTCTGCCTCCACTCATGGACAGTGGAAGGCCAGACCTTTCATTAGTGGTGTTTTTACCAGCAAATCAGTCTACGTTGTTCTGTAATGTCTCTGACCGAAGCGGTCCCTTACTTTTGTGCAAATATTTCTCAAGCCAACACTAATTCTTTGAGTGGCTGCAGATGTGTGTTCCATTCACGTGTGCACTTGCCCAACACACTGAAGCCAAAGAACTCTGCTTGGCAGTACCTGACTGGGCAGCACTTGTGCCCGCTGGCTACCATAGCCCCTCCCATGGCTAAATAAGGGAGGTAGTGCCATGACCCCCCTCAGTTCCTTTTCTCCCACCTGTGGCTTGAGTTGGAGTGTTCAGTGTGGTGTCTCACCTCACATTCTCTATCGCAGTGTTCCTTGGAGGGAAAAAACAAGAAATAGGGCTGGACTACACGGTGAGGGGGCGGGGATCAACCTAAGATATGCAACTTCAGCTATGCTATTGGCGTAGCTGAAGTTGCATATCTTAGGTCAACTTAACTGACCATCCCTGCGGCGGTGGGTCGACTGCAGCCACTCCCCCTGCTGACTCCACTTACTCCACTGGTCTTTGAAGTATATGGATTTCTGTACACAGCCACTTACTCCTCTTGCTGAGATGGCGTTCCGGAGTCGACAGGGAGCACATTCGGGGATCGATTTATCACGTCTCTCACACCCACAGCAAAGTGTACTAATGAGAGATTATGTTCCCAGACAAGGTTCCCATGCAAGTGTGTTTTCTCACATCCAGCTCCCAAGAGTCCCTGGTTGTGATGATGAAAGTCTAGAAGTTATGGCAGGGGAGAGATAAATCCAGTCAAGTCAGTCTAAGAGGTTGGACTTGACCAGGAGGAAAGTGTATTCAATCTCTTACAAATGTGTGGTGCCAGCCAGCAGAAAATATTATCTAAATATGACTTCGTGAATTGGAATGCTGTGTCCATGTCTACAGATTAGTTATCAGAATCCTCCAGGGAGAGTTTTAAGGCATTTATTGCACAAGGTTGTTTGGTTGGCCAAAACGTCTTTACGGTCAACATTGGATGTGGCAAATGCTTCATCCAGATTTATGGCCTCAGCTGTTACATTGAAAAGGGTCTTGAGGTTACGGAATTCTGGCATAGCTCCTGAGGTCCAAAAGAGCATAGAGGAACTTACCATTTATGGTCAGTTTTTGCTCTCCAAGAAACTGATGATACATTGCGTTCTTTTGAGGGCTTTTGCTACTTTCCAGTCATTGGGGAATTTTGTATCCAGGTCACAAAGAATCTTCATTTTGCGAGGTCAGGAACAGCTTTGCAGTGATACTTCCAGCTGTTATCCTACCTTGCTAGACCACAAGACTTCAGAAAATGGCATAAATCATAGAGGAGACTTGTTTCTAATTTTAACCAACCAGCCCATCCTCATCCTCCTCCATCTCTGGACAGGCAGCGTCTTTGCCTGGCATATCAAGAGCAGCTTACCAGTTGTGACCGTCTCAACTACATCTCACTTCTGCAGCATGTGGGAAGTAATAACTACAGACAGATGGGTCCTAAGCACTGTGGGGTCAGGTTGTGCCATCCAACTTCTGTCCATTTCCCCTTTCCACCTCCCTACCCCAATCCCTTTTCAGGGTCCCATCTCCTGACCCACTTCTTCAGCAAGTCCAGACTCTGTGCTCTGGGAACTTTAGAGAAGGTGGTTTCTCTTTGAGGGAAAGGGATTCTACTCCTGGCACTTCCTAATCCCCCATGTCCAAGAGAGGATTGAGACCTATCCTCAGTTTCCATCGTCTGAACACTTGCATCAAATTCCACGTGGTTACCCTGGCAACTGTTCACCCTACATTGGAGGTTTGCTTCTGGTTTGCTGCTCTCAATCTTTAGGATGCCTGTTTCCATGTAGTGACTTTCCCAGACCACAGGAAGTTTTCTAGTCATAAATCAACATTATCAATACCCTGGTCTCCACTTTGGCCTGTCATCAGCCCCACACATCTTTAGTGAATGCATGACGATGGTTGTAGTGGCTTATCTCCAACGGAGGGGAATTCATGTCTTCCCGTACATAGACAATTGGCTAGTGAGGGGCAGATCCAAAGAATAAGTCCTTAGTCCTCTCCCAGTTCACAATGTACCTCTTCGATCAACTGGGGTTGATTTTGAACACAGCAAAGTAGATATTGATTTTTATGGGGACCTTACTAGACTATGAATTTGAGGGTTTTTCTCCCTCAACTATATTCCAAATAATCTGACACCTGTGTGCCTCTAGACCTCTAATCTCAGCATTTAACCATGGTTCACGTATACCTGAAGTTACTAGGCCATATTGCCCCATGCACTTATGTGGTCCAGCACACAAGATTGCACCTTTGTCCTCTTCAGTCATGGTTGAAGTTGGCCTGTCATCGGAGTTAGATAGTCATCGGACAGTCATTGGACAGGCTGGTCTGAGTGCTACTAGAGATACTTGGCTCACTACAGTGATGTGCTAAACAGACTAATGCATGTCAAGTTCCCTTTGCCTGTCCTCTACTGACCAGAACTCCAGTCTACGATGCCTCCATAATAGCACATCTAGGGACATTAAAGATTCATGATTTTGTGGTTGGATGGAAGCGTGTCTTCATATCAATGTACTGGAGCTTCGAGGCACTTCCAATGCTTGTCCTGCCTTTGGGGATCTGATCAGGGGAGCATACAAACTAACAATGCCATCACAATGGTTCATGTGAACAACCAGAGAGGAGCCCACTCCACCGAGTTTTGCATCAGACGACATGCTTACAGCCTCACGAAAGCCAGTTGACCAGCTATCTCAGCAGGACTTGCTCTGAGAACCACAGGTTGTCCCTGAAAAGCAGCATGGTGAGGCCCATCCTCAGGGAATGGGGCATCCCTTCAATAAACCTATTTGCAACAAAGGACAGTAAAAGTGCCGTCAGTTCTGTTCTTGAGCAAGACTCAGTCCAGGATCTTCAACCAATGCCTTCCATTTGAATTGAGGGTCAGCCCTGATGTAAGTCTCTCTCCCCCATTCCGCTTATCTTTCAGGTTATCCTCAGACTCTGAAGTTGGATCTTGCCAAACTGATCATTTATTGTGCCACCTTGGTCAAGACCAGGTTGGATCTCTAACCTTCTCAAACTGTCTATCCAACCTCAGATCTCGCCATCTCTTTCCCGACCTACTGACTCAGCACCATGGCCAAGTTGCATAGCCTACGTTGAGCAATCTATAGATTCACGGTACGAATGGTTAGATGAAGAGGAAAGGCAGTAGTCAGAAGCAGTTTGAAGGGTCTAATTAATAAAAGAAAATCTACTAGGGCCTTCAGTTTATCCAAGTGAGAGCGTTTTTCCATTCGTTCAATGTCTAGGGGAATTCAGCTGATATTCTCTCATGCTCAGGATGCTTTGGGATTACTTGTTACATCTGAAGACCTCCCGTCTGCCTCTTAACTAGAGAGTTCAGTTGGCAGCTATCTCTGCATTCCATTCTCCAATCCAGGGGAGGTCCATTTTCTCAGACTCCGTGACAATGAGATTTCTGAAAGATATTGTCCATCTGTGTGCACCTGTGAAGGAAATGGTCCCGTTATGAGACCTTAATGCTGTACAGGCCGCTCTCAGATTCTTGCTCTTTTTCTTTCCTTTTCTTTCCCGGAAGACCACCTTTCTTATTGCTATAACATCCACAAGAAGAGTCTGCGAACTGCAGGCCCTAATGGCAGGGGTTCCTCCTACATAGTTCTTCAAAGACAAACTGTCCTTCAGGCCACAGCTGAAGTTTTTTTATCAAAAGTGATTTCACAGTTTCACCATAAGCAGGTTTTTTACTTACCCGTATCCTTTACTAAGCCATGCTCAAATGATCAGTCTTAATACGTTCAATGTGAGGCAATGCTTGGCCTTTTATGTGGAAAGGAGTAAACCACTTCAATCATTGCATCAGCTTTTTGTCCTTTATGTGGATCGGATGAAAGGACACTTGGACTCAACGTGTGCAAGTTCCAGGTGGGAAAACTTCCAGCATTGACAGCTTATGAAGTAGCCCAAAGTGACATCTATCATTTCTCAACATTGTTTCGATATGGGACACTTGCAGGGCTGCTGGATGGTGGTCCATGTGTACTTTTACTAAACATAATGTAGTTGCGGTGGCATATAGGTCAGGTACAAACTTAAGGAAGGCAGTTCTGTAGTTATTGTCTGAGTAGATTCAAGCAGTACCAGTCGGAGGTAGGGCTTGGAGAGTCATCTGAGTGAAATATACGTCTGCAGCTACTCAAAGGAAAGATGGTTACTTACCTGTAACTGTTCTTGGAGTTGTGGGTGCAGGTCAGTGCTCTGCAGCCTGCCGTCTTTCATGTCTGCGTCAGAGTCTCCAGTCTTGGATTCTGGTTTCAAAGAACTGAGGGGGGTCAGGGAGGAGTGGCCCATATGTAGCTATAGGGAGAGGCTTTTGGGGCCAGAGGGCATGACCACTGTCACGATGGGTACTGCAAAGCAAAGTTCTCTGGGTGTATCCACATGTGAGTGAAATACACGTCTACGCCCACATTTCAAAGAGCAACAGTTACAGTACAGGTAAGTAACTATCTTCCTTCCAGAGTGCGTGGGCCTTCCGGACACCTCAGGAAGTATTCACGTACCCTATTGGTCTTGAAGTATATGGATTTCTGTACGCAGCCTCCCTAGAAGGAATGTGTTATCTGCCCCTTCTCCAAATACTGTTCAGATATACAAGGAGGCTGCATCCCTCTGGGATTTGCTGAGAGGATGATGGTGAAAGCGCTGTCAAAGAGTGTTAACTGGAAAGCTTTATAGATGTTCTAATGAAGCCTTTCTTCCCAGGTTCTTCCGACGTGAATGGGCTGTTGCCCACTCCCAACGGTAATGGAGAGAATGGCAAGGTTGCCGCCGATGTTGTGGATTTAACACTGGACAGTTCATCATCTGAGGAAGAGGAGGAGGAAGACGAAGAAGACGATGACGAAGATGATGGACCCCAACCAAAACGACGCTGCTCTTACGAGAAAGGTTTAGTTTCTGCCTGCTGACTGCGGAAGCAGCTCTGAATCTCAGAATGAACAGACTTGAATACTCTGGTGCTTACTAAACTGGAGGGAAGGAGAATTTCTCCTTCGCCTCACTTCCCTTCCTCCCTGGTCTCCTTTTGACGTTCCTATTCCAAGTTAACCATTAAAACGAAAAATAAAACCATTGAGCTGCTTCTTGGTTGGAAAACTGTCCCACTAAACAGCCTGACCCGGAGTCTGAAGTAAGGAAAGTGTCTTAAGCCAGGCAGCCAGGATCCAGAGCTAAAACTGACCTCGGCTGCCATTCTGCATTCCAGTGTGAATCGCTGGAGTTCCCCTGAAAACCGACAGGATGACTAATTCCAGCGCATCTCCAAAGCTGGGTGCATTTTTATTGTCTTGTTAAATAACCATTCCTGATTATCTAAAGTTTTGCTGGACATGTGAATGGGTGGGTTAGGGTTGGGAAAGAGGGATTTGGGTGGGTGTGGGGGGGTATATATCCCAGCAAGATTAGAGGGTGGTTTTTTTAGGGGTCGGAGAAGGAAAGAAAGGAAAGAGACTGAAGATTGGAATCGCACTGTTCTAGTTAGGAGCTCCAGCAGCTCTGCACCTCATGTAAAGAGACACGTTTTGAATCCTTTTAATCTAATCTGAAGATAATGTAGAAATTGTGCGTAGTGAATCATTTTAGTTGAGCAGAAGCCATGGGGAGGGTGGGGAGGGCTCGAACCACAAATCTGTTGTATTTTTGAAGTGCAATAACTTGGTGTTTTTGAAAACGAAAAGGGCTGTGCGTTCCCTTTTTGTAAAGAAGGCTTTGTCTCGGGAATCAGTGCCAGGGGTCTGCAGGACAGCTGATGCCCATCAACTAGACACGTGGCATTGTGTAGGCGTGAGGCGGGGTGGTGGGGATGTATGGCCTTCAAAAAAATGCCAGGTGGGGAAATCTCAGTTTCTCGCCAACTACCTCGGTAACTCCAATTCAGGTTTATTTCAGTCATGAAACAGTGCATAGCCCATCACTGGTACTGCTGACTGCATTAACGTCATGGTGTTTGGAGACTTAGCCAAGGGCTAAGTGGAGCACGGTGACCACGTATTAATGGCCTCTGGACTTTTCCACTTCTGTAAAGACTTTGGTCCCAGACCCAAAGCTACTGCTAAGCTCTTAATGGCAAAACATTGTTGCTTTTGAGTTTCCAAATGGTAATCTTTACCTTTGTCTTGTAAAAAATTTTTTGTAACTAAATTGCATACGCAGCTCTGCCTGTTCCTAGTTAAAAGTCTCTGAAGTTTGCATCGCTTTGGACCTTGCCGACCTCCTCATCTGTGGATGACAATTTTAGAAGGAAGTTGGCATGTTGACTTTGCCCCTTGAGCACATACAAGAGAAGGGTGGCACTCAAAGTAACTGCCCCTAGTAATGCACTGGACCACCCCACCAGCTGAGCAGAGATGCTGCAACCAAGGCCAGGCGAGTAGCTTCCAGCCATGCTGTGTATAGACTGCCCAGTGACTGGCAAAGGACATTCTCTCATTTCCAGCCCCACCGCCCCTTCTGCTCACACTGTACTCGCCAACTGTCGAGCCAGCTGCAGTGAAATTACAGATGCATGGGGAGCATGGACCTATTTCATCTCCTCTAATTACCTCTTCCCCTCCGTCTTGGGCCTGGAGGAAAGGAGACGGCTAGGTTAAACCACAGAACCAAAGTGATGGTGCTTTCCAAAGCACTTCTGATGCATTTAAGAAAAAGGGATGCATTTAAAACACCCCATCAACTTAAAGCCATCAAGTTCCACTCGAACTCTTTTTAAATACCCTTTTAAGGACCTACTCTGAAGCATGTAGGAAGAGTGCAGAATATTATCCCATAGATGCTATTGAGCAGAAAGCTAGACTCTGGCTTTTGGAGCCTTCCCTCTCCAAAATCTCACTGAGACTTGTTGCATGATGCACAAATAGAGCTTTTTCCAGTGAGGCATGCTGTCCCTCAGATTAAGCTGCTTCAGGAAATCCCATGCCCTGCCGTGGTGGGTTATTGAGCTCTGCATCCTCTGATCAGAGGGTGGACTAGCCAGAGCTGATCACCTTGGACCACGTGGGCGCATTTGAAGGGAAAGGTCCTTCCTGCAAAGCTGTATTCGGCCCAGCAAACGGAAGTGGAGGCAGGTGGAAAAACGTTTCTGCCTTTTCTCCCCTCCCTCCCCCTAAACAAACACTTGCAAAGCGACTCTGGCAGGGACACATCAGGCTGGGAAGAGGGCGAGGGGTGGGCGGGATTGTTGAGAAGCCTCTCTCACATTTCCTCAGCAGCACCAGCCTGTGAAAACAAGATGGTGAAGGAATTGCCCAGCGTCCCCCGCCCTCTCCCCGAGCAATTGAGGGGATGAGGGCTGGGAGGGAAAGAGGCAACCCTGGAATCTCGTTCACTCTTCCGCCATTTTAGTTCCTCTCCCACAGAAAACCTTTGTTTGTATGGAAGACTCTTTTCTTTTCTTTTTGCAAATAAGCAATATGTGTTCAGGTTTAAACAAATAAATAAATAAAAGCTTGATAGAGCTCAGATTGTTTTACTGTATAAAGTTTTGCGGTTTGCATCCCCAGCCGCCCGGTAGAGTTAGTCCAGTTTTTTTTCTAATATTTGTATCCTAATTTAATTGTTTTTAAATTTTCCAGGCCACGCCACTGTTTGGAGACATCATGCTTCTGTTACTGCTTTCTGTTTTGAGTTGGCCAGCTCTTCCTGTACATATGTTTTTTCTTATATCCTGTTTTTTTTTGTAAAGACGAGAAAAACAAAAAGAAAATTATTTTTCTTTCCCTCAGTACACATTCTTCAACGTTCAGAATTATAGTGTTTGTTAAATAAAAAGAAAGATTTACATTTAATTCCCAGCTTGTCCTTTTCCGTTGTATACTTCGGGGTCTCCCTCTTCTGCCTGAAGGCATGTCTACCGTACAGCCGCTTTGATGGTCTACTCCACAGCTGTGTCGTTGGAGTGCCATTATGTGGACGTTACCTTCGTTGACAGAAAAGGTTTTTCCATTGATGTTAATCCACCTCTTCAAGAGTGAAAGAATTTTCTTCTGCTGCCTTTCTGTGAGGTTGACCTTCTGATGTTGCAGCGAGACGTTTTTCCCAGCATGGAGTGACATAGCTAGGTCAATCTAATGTTTAAGTGTAGAGCAGGTGGGAGAGATGGTGGATTCTCCGTTGTGTGGAGTCAAGATGGGAAGCCAATGCCTTGATACCCAGTGTTGTCAATTACACCAGGGGGGAAGTGGGCGTGAATGTTACCATGGTGACTTAATAGCACGTTTACACTCAGTGAGAAGCCCAAGGCAAGGGAGGATCTGGTACTCCAGATGTCTGAAAGGGATGGTCTGGCTCCATTGTACCTTGGGCTTCGTGCAGGAGTCACGGGGTGGGATTCTCTGGCCAGTATTATGTAGGTGGCCAGGCTGGCTGATCATAATGATCATCCTGGCCCTTAGTCTGCAACTCTCCAGGGGAAGGGGACAGAGCCAGTGAGGCTGAATGGGAAGAGGTAACATTACAGCTCCTATGCTGTAACTTTGAGCCAGTAACTCTAGTGATGTGGCTGACTTCAGACAGGGTTTGCAGCAACATATGGTTAATATTCGGAACTGAAGTAGCTTAACACATGCAGGCTAAGCTGCGCATGGGTGTCAAATTGGACATGGCCTATTTTTGGGCTGTATGGAGAAGACTCCCTTTAATTTGTTTGCCTGCGTCTCCCTCCTCGTTCTCGGTGCGGCAGGCAGGGCATCCTAGAAAGCACTGGTGGACTTCCACTCTGTGGGCGTCTCCCCCAGCAGAGGCACTGGGCGAGAACTAGCTTTTCCCAGACTGTGTGGAGTCAAAACTCTACTGCTCAGAGGCACTGAGGTGGACGAGCTTAGTGGATGTGTGGCCGCCATGGAGTAATTTGCTGTGTGGACACAACTCCATGCATGGGCCAGCCTGGCAAGACCTAGCTGTAATCTCAGTTTATGTGGGGTCTTGGTCCATAGGAGTGTGTGCTGATGAGATCCACTGACAGGCAACCCAGCACGAGAACAACAGCAGAGGTCTAAAGCAAAATACACCAAGGACTGGACTTCCTGGAAGATGCGGCACTGCTTAATCCTATTGCAGGTCTTGAATCCTGGCTTTGAAATATCTGACAGATTCCAACAAACTGATGGGCTGGAAATTGGCAAAGCGCTTGGAACGCTGCCCCATCCTCCCGCAGACCGAGAGAGACCTCAGCCTCTGTTGGGCTGGTTCCCTGCGGATAACAAACTGTGTTAGCTGCTGCAAATAAGGGAGCCTTCCCACGTAACAGTCGGATTCTGGTTTCTCCAAGCTTTCTCTGTCGCAGTAGAGAGCATTCAGCCTTTCGCTTGGCAAGGAACACCCTCACAGCACCATCTATCAAGCCACGTTAAAAACCTTCCCTAGAAAGGGTGTAAAACCTTCCCACGCCAGTAGCCAAAGCCCTGATGCAAGCTTGAAAGTGCAGATTAGCCCAAAGAAACCTGGTAAGTTGCACCGAGTTTTTAACATTCCCGTCCCCTGCTGTATCACCGTAGGAGCACATGGATACTGGGTAAGGGCGGCCTATCGGAGGCCTGACATGAGATTTGGAGGGAATTTTCCAAAGCATCTCCGTGACTTATGAGCGCATGTCCCACTGGCTTTCGGTGGGGTGTGTGTTCCTAAGTCACCTATGAGTCTGTCTACACTGCCATTAAACATGTGCAGCTGCCCCTTGCCAACTGACTTGAGCTGGGGTTGCGGGGTGGTAAAATGGGGGTAGACATGCAGGCTGGGGGTTGAGCTCTGGGCCCCTCCCTCCTCACTGGGTCCCAGAGCTTTGGCTCCCACCCGAACGTCTATACTGAAATTTGACAGCCTGAGCCCAAGTCAGCTGACACGGGCCAGCTATAGGCGTTTCATTGCAGTGTAGACCCATCACTTAGGCTACATCTACACCGCGGCTGGGAAGGCACTTAGTTACAACTAATCAGGAAAAAGATGTTGGAGTCATTGGGGTTAGTTCTCTGAAGACATTCACGCAGTGTCAAAAAAGCAAACAGGATATTAGGAGTCATTTAAAAAGGGATAGAGAATAAGACAAAATATCTTATTGCCTTATGTAAATCCACGGTTCACCCACATCTTGAATACTGTGTACAGATGTGGTCTCCTCATCGCAAAAAAAGATTTACTGACATTAGAAAATGTTCAGAGAGAGGCAAGTAAAATGATTAGGGGTTTGGAACAGGTCCCATATGAGGAGAGAGTAGAGACTTTTCAGCTTGCAAAAGAGGAGACTAAGGGAGGGTATGATAGAGGTATATAAGATCATGAGTGGTGTTGAGAAAGTGAATAAGGAAAAGTTATTTATTTTCTTCCCTAATATAAGAACTAGGGGCCACCAAATGCAATTAATGGGCAGCAGGTTTAAAACTAATAAATGGAAGTTCTTCACACAGCACACAGTTAACCTGTGGAACTCCTTGCCTGAGGAGGTTGTGAAGGCCAGGACTACAACAGGATTTAAGAGAACTGGATAAATTCATGGAGGTTAAGTCCATTAATGGCTATTAGCCAGGATGGGTAAGGAATGGTGTCCCTAGCCTCTGTCTGTCAGAGGGTGGAGATGGCTGGCTGGAGAGAAATGGCTTGATTGATTGTTACCTGTTGGGTTCACTCACTCCAGGGCACCTGGCATTGGCCACTGTTGGTAGACAGGATACTGGGCTGGATGGACCTTTGGTCTGACCCAGTATGGCCTTTCTTATGTTCTGAGGTAGAAGCACACATGCTAGCTTTGCTCAAGCTACCGAACTAAAAATAGTAGTGTTTCCACACCTGCTTCGATCACCCATCCAAAATCTGCAGTTCGTGCTTAGGAGGCTAGCCTGCAATACCATGGTCAGCACACTGGCTTGAGGGCTAGCATGTCTGTCTGCCTGAGCTGGGAATTACACCTCCCATCTGCAGCACAGATGTATCCCTAGGGACTTCTGCAAATCCCTCTAACTGGAAAGGCCAGCTTCTCATTTACACTAAGTCCCCCTTATATCGTTCTGGTGATGCAAAGGAGACTGCTTTGGGTGTAAATGGTTTCTAGTTTAAGTCTAGCAGAACCTCGCATCTAAATGTGAATCAGGCCCTAAGTTCTGAGTTGGCTCATAGTGGAGAAAGGTGAGGTAATTTCTCGTGCACAAGGCTGACTAGACAGGCCAAGTGGGAACCTTGCCGGCTGGTTCTCTCTTAACCTGTGTATTAAAATATGTTGGGATTGTAAGTGGGTTTAATTTTTCTGGGGCACTTTAAAAAACTGGGTAAAATGCCCTGCTTCTCTCAGACCAAGGCCTGTTCTCTTTTCTGACGGGAACGTGTCTTTTTGATCATGGCCGGGATGGAGCCAGGTGCTCTTTCAGTTCTATTCTTAAACACGTGGGCCACTCCTAACGGGAACATGGGGAGCGCAAGGGCGGGTAAGGGTAGAAATTGTCCTTGTGCAAGGCAGGCCTAGAAGAACATGAGAACATAGTAAGTCAGAGGCTGGCTGAGATGAGAGCTCTACACATCATTCAGATGTATAAGGGGCACAAGTCCTCTTAGATGCACAAATACACACATCGGAGAGGACAGACCTACTAACACCAAAAAGCAGCATGGTTTTGTATCAGCGTTCTTGTAACCACAGGAAGGTTTTAAGAATTGGCAGCTGCTAAAACCTCAGTGGTTTAGAGCAATTTTGCTTTTAGCTGTTGAGCATCTCGCCCTCTCTTCCTGACCTCAGGATTAAAGGTGCAAGGGCAGTGAGGTACCCAACTTCTATTGATTTGTCGGGGCAGTTGGGCACTGACTGAAAATCACCCTAACAGCAGCTAGCGCTTGATGATGGAACACGAGCGGGTTGTTACTTGACTACGTCTTTGCTGGTTTGCCTGGCTAGCGCCTCATTCTTAAGTTGCTCGCTGAGGATGTGAAAATTTCTTCCCTTCAAAAGCTTTCGATCCATCCTATGATTCTTTGTGATCAATTATCCTGTGACCAGCATGAGAAACGTAATTCTTCAGAGAGACCCTCACCGCGGGGTTCCCGGTCTTGTGCTCCTTGTTCATGGCTGAAAAACACCCATTACTCTCGGATTCTTTGACCTCAAAAGTAACAGCCTGGAACACAAGACCCCTCAAGTCATGACGGTACCTTTGGCTTCTTTTATCGACTTCTCTAGTCGGCTTTCTTCTGACCCTGCTCAGCAGTGGAGCTCCTCAACTGGTCGCCCACCCACAACCCAAATCTCCTTTGACACCTTTCCACCCAAAGGAGAGCGCTGATCTTGGGTCTCTTGCTTATGGATCCACAGCCCCTCTCTGGTAACAGAGCCAGCAAATAAGCCAGCTGATGGCTTTCAGGTTTTGTTTTTCAGGAAGGTCACTCAGAAGATCCACCCTTCTTAAATATTTCCCAGCCCTCTTCTGTGTTCTCCTTGGCGTCGCTCTAGCAGCTCTTCTCTTTGTGAACCCTGGCCTTGCTGGAGAGCTTGCCTCAGAATTCCTCCACCTCGAGTGGATTAATCATTTTATTTATTAGGCTTACGGGCCAAATCCTGCTAAATCCAGGGCTTTGCCAGATAAACAGGCTGCTTTGCAAAGGCAGCCCGTTTGTGAAAACACAATTAGCAAACCCTGTAATCTGCACTAATTATCAGGCAGCACTTAGGAGGTTCATTCCCCTCAGCTCCTGCAGGGTTTTGCTGGCCCTGCTGGAAGCTGCTCCTTGTGCTGGAGGACGAGAGGGGGGATGAGTTCAGGTGAAACCCCCAGAATTGCCCAGACCATGGAGGAGGCAGGAGCTGGGAGCAGACGCCAACCTGGAGCCTCCTTCACAATTGATTATCTGCTCTTTGCTAAGGGGAAGCCAGCCAGCGGGGAGCGGGAGCCCGGGAGCCACTGGCCCCAAGACACCCCTGGCTCCTCCGAAAGGAACTCAGGTGAGGAGGAGGTTCCAGGGAACCCGCTGGTCCCCGAGTCTCTGGATCCGCTGGACAAACCCAACCAGTCTTACATCGCCCTCATTTCCACAGCCATCCTCTCCTCCCCCGAAAAGAAGCTGCTGCTCTCGGATATTTACCAGTGGATCATGGATAACTACCCGTACTTCAAAAACAAGGTGAGTTTCCCCCTCCCTTGGGGCGGGAGGCTTGCTGGGCCAATGTGAGGGCTGGTGTGGTTCCAGAAGTCCCCAGTTCATTCGCCCCCTGGGCTTGAGGCTCTCACCTTCTAGCTCTGGAGTCACCCCTTGGGGGCTGTGGTTTGGCTTCTGGCACATTCCCAAGGGGAGCAGAGAACTCGGTTACCCTTTTGTTTGTAAAAACCCACCGGCCCCATCTAAGTGTCTCTGCGCGGGGGCTTGCACAGCCGAGGCTGAAGCTCAGAGCTTTGCTTCTCTCTCTGTGATGTTTTCCCTGGGATTTTGCGGGGCCATGTGGGGGTGGATTTAAATGTCCAGTACAATCTTCCCCCTTTCTGGTGAGGAACAGGCACTAGATTGCCTGGCCTCTAAAATTAGCCCAGCAGAGACGAAGGACGGTGGGATAGAACTAGGGAAAACCACCTCTTTGAGGGAGAGTGGAAAGTTCTCAGCTGTTTGCCTCTTTGCACCCTGAACTCGCTCTGTCCCCAAGGGTGCTGTATCCTGTTCATTGGTGTTGCGCCTCCTCTTCCTGATTTTCAGACTTGCTCGTTGTGATCTGACTCGCGCGTGAAAGAGGGCAGGTGAAGGTAACTCTCCACCTCTTGCCTTCCAGCCACTCTGGGTAGTATGGATGAAAGAGGTCAGGAAACGTTCAAATGGAACGTCTGCCCTAGACCTCCGCTGCTTGGGCCACAAGGTGGACTGTAAAGGCCCTTTTCAGTCTGGCAGGAGAAGGCTGCAGTTAGAGATACAGGTGCAGAGAGTCTGGACCTTTTGAACCTTGAGTGGTGTTGGGTTGGGGTTTGGTGGTGGTGGTTTTTTTGCAGGTCAGACTCCTCTTTGAAAACAGTCTGACTGTGACTGTCCTAGGAAAGCGTCCCCAGCCCTGGGTCATCCAAGTGATTGAACAAACACAATGAGAATTGTGAGGCTGCTGTCTGCAGTACACGAGGATGTTCCTGTGCCAGGGAGAGGGGTCATGGGTTCCTGAGATGGTATTGCTTAGGGCTTGGAGCAGAGTGTAGGGAACTAGGATGTGGGGCCAACTCATGACTTGGTGCAGGAGTCATTTAAGGGACTTGCAAAAGAGGCAGAAAAATATTGTACATCTGCCTCTTTTTCCCCCCCTTTTTTGTTTTTTCCATAAGTGGCAACAAAAATCTGCGTGTTCACATTGCAAAGTGAGGGCTGGTCGTCCCTGGAAGAATCCCTGATGGCAGGGGGAGAAGGGAGTTTGCAAAAGCAACAGACGAGCTGAGAGGCTGTAAGCTGCAGCAACCGAGGAAGCAGTTTTGTTCTGATCGTTAAAACTTGGGTCATTGGACGCTTCTTTAATCCCAAGGTTGATTGAACCGTTTGAAGCAGAGATGTCTCTGTTAGTCACTCAGCAATCGCAAGCACCCCCACAACCTTGTTCCAGCACAACTGGAGACGAGTGGACTGGATATTTCTGAAGTGGGGGAAAACACCAGGGGAGGGGAAAACTTCCTTTATCCATCAGAAAGATGCCAGGAATGTGTCAGGGTCAAATCCAGAGATGATGGGCTTTAATTTTGAGTCCTTTGCAGGGGCCCTCTCTAACTCAGTTTATCCATCTGTAAAGCTTGGAGATGTGATAGGACAGTTGATGGGCTCCCCCAATGATCTGAGATCCTAGCATGAAAGTAGGCCTGGGATCTGGAGGATTTGCAGCTCAGGTAGCCGCTCCCTTGCACCGTTGGTTTTGGCCGTGGAGGTTTTATTGCCTGCGTCCCTACCCCACTTGCCTTATCCCAATCCCCCTCTCTGCCTCCCCTGCTCATTGACTTTGCAGGAGAAGAGCTGGCGCAACAGCGTCCGGCATAACTTGTCCCTGAACGAATGCTTCATCAAGGCCGGGCGAAGCGACAACGGCAAAGGGCACTTCTGGGCCATCCACCCGGCCAACCTGGAGGACTTCTCCAAGGGCGATTACCACCGGCGCCGAGCTCGGAGGCGCATCCGCAGGTGAGCAGCGGCTCAGGGAGGGGGGATCAGGGCTAGCGGGACCAGGCGCTCAGATCCTCCACTTATTCCTAAGCCAGCAGTGCGGTAACCCCCTCTCTAGTGGACTCTTAACTCTAGCCTGATGACCAGCAGGCACTACTCAGACCTTTGCGGTTAAGACCAGGATTCCTTCATGCTGACCTGAATCTGATCTTACCAGACCCCAAATGTTACCCCCATTGTCCTTTCACTGCAGCCTGGTCCTGCAGGTGACCTCGGCTCCACCCTTCTACTCTTTGAAGTAGAAAAACAGCGGGCTGGGGAGACTTGCCCTGGGGGTGGTTTGCAGTGAGCCGGGAATAGGTCTCGGGGGAAGGCGTTTGCCCAGTGCACCAGGGCTCCTGGTCTCCCGGGTTTACCAAACGTTCCCTTATGCATGAGACCAAGGACCGCTCCAGGTCTCGGCAATTTCATGAAATGCAGCCTCATTCATTTCTGGGGGCGGGAGACCGGCACTGTGGGCTAGGACTCCTGGGTTCAGCTGTGCAGCTTCTAGACACATCAGCGTGTGGGGCACAGTTTCATCTGTACAATGGGCATAAGGCCCACCTCCCTCCCCGGCTGCTGAGAAAGGGCTGATGTTGGGTAAGCATGTACGGAGAGGCACGCAGGTGAAAGATACTAGGGAAGGGAGAATAAGGGTCCCCTGGGAAGAGATGAGGAGTAAGGAAAATCAGGGCATGTTGCGGGGAGACCCACTTCCAGTCAACCTGGGGAACTCCTTGCCAGAGGATGTTGTGAAGTCCAAGACTATACCAGGGTTCAAAAAAGAACTAGGTAAGTTCACGGAGGATAGGTCCATTAATGGCTATTAGCCAGGGTGGGTAGGGATGGTGTCTCTAGCCTCTGTTTGCCAGAAGGTGGGAATGAGCGACGGGATGGATCACTTGATGATTCCCTGTTCTCTTCGTTCCCTCTGCAGCACCCGGCATTGGCCAGTGTCTGAAGACAGGAGATTGGGCTAGATGGACCTTTGGTCTGACCCAGTTTGACCACTCTTATGTTTCCTCCTGGGGGCCAAGATGAACTCTTGTGCCTTTGGGGTGGAAGCTGCAGTAGGGGACATAGTGAGAGAGCTGAACCTCCCATGGGGTTGCTGGCCCCCCAAACCAAAGCTGTTTTGGTGAAGGGCAGGGGTTGAGGGTGATCTTATCTTCCCTCCATCAGGGCCAACCCGCCTGGTGCACTGGCCAGCAGGCTGCTGGGGGAGGGTGTGATCTTCCCCTTCTGGAGCCAGCTCAGGCGACTCTGCCCCTGCCTGGGAGCGGGGGCCTTTGTCTGACTGTCCTCTCCTTGCCCATGGCAGGATGGCGGTGAACCTGAGCTATTACCACCCCTACGCCTTCTATGGAGTGAGCTGCTGCCCGGGACGCCATGGCCTCTGGTGCCCTCCCTACGCACACCCTGCTGGCCCCGGCCCTTCTGCACTCTGCCAGCCTGGATTCCCCCTTCTCCCGCTCTACCCGCCCGCCGCCCACCACCAGCCCTACGTGCCCACGTCTGCCCCCAAAGGCCTGCAGGAGAAGCTGCTCAGCTGGCCTTGGCACAGGCCCCGCTTCCATCGCCCCCTGCAGGCGCCACCGTACCTGTAGCCTCCACTTCTCCAGCCTCCAGGGATGGACCCAGCAAGGAGACTTTTGGGTGCTTTTCCTCCTCTGCTTTGGAGCAGCCCCTGAACTGCTCGGCAGGGTCAGCCTTCGGCTCCCGGCGCTCCTCCCCCACCTCCGCCCTCTTCCAAGGGGAAGTGACCCGGACTCTTGCGATTCCACCCCTCAAGTAGCTCTGCTCTGTTGGACTCCCTCCAGACAGCCATTGGGAAGCTGCAGGAGCGCTCCCTGCTCTCCAGGCAGGAAACCTGACCATGCTCATGGCCCTACCTGCCCAGTGTCTTTCGCCTTTGAATGCCGACTGGCTGCCCTTCCTCACGGCTCGGAGCGTTTCTTCAGGGCTGCTCCTTTCTGTGTCCCTCCGTGGCTTTGATCTTAAAAGCCAGGAGGCCTACGCAAGCCTGAAGGGTCTCCACAGCACCCCACAGCTGTTAAACCATCAATGAGACAGGTACTCACCCCACCAGTCCCCCCAGGACATCTGTCCACCTCTGTGTTGTTCCAGCGGCATGCGTGCAAGCCTCCCCTCCCCGCTCTGCTAGGTCTTCTGCAAGGCACTCAGAAACTCTGCAAAAATCTGGTCAAAGAACTCCTCAGGCTTGGCCACTCCTGCTCCGGGGGGCCCAGGCCGTTGGTAAAGGGATGCATGGTGTCTTTCGGATCTAGCTCCCCGTCTCGTCTCAGTAGCTGGTGCCTCGGGGATGGCTGTAACGTGCTGTATTGGTGGGAGGAGATGGGCCTCAGCTACTCGCTGGGCTGGGCATTAATGTGGTAACAGCCGGTTGTCTGTATCACACCGCTCTTGGGGGCCACCTCTGGAAACAGGCCAAGAACTGAATGGGGTGTGGGGTCTCCATTCTCCAGCTGGCCTGGGGCCAGATGCAGGGCAGTCCCCTACCAGGGATTCATGCCATGCTGATGCCAAAGATAAAGACAATGTAACTTGCATCCCTTGAGTGCGATGCTCTGTCCCCCGCTACGGAGGCTGGGGTCCCACCTGGGGGTGTTGTTCCATCTGCAACCATGGCAAACAGACATGGGTGTGTCCACTCAGGCAACAGCGGGGCCTGTGTGTGGAGCCAGAGGGCCAACATTCAAGCCCTGTTGCTAATGATGCTCACAAGCAAAACCATTTTCCAAGTGGGCAAATGATCCATTCAGTGTTTCCTTGTAGACAAGGCTGCTGAGCCCAGGGTTAGTTTGGCCTCACTCCCTTATTTAGGTTCGGGAATCCGGTGCAAAATTTGCACCCTAGCCGGTGCAAACCCACTCTGGCGGTGGAGCCAGATGGTATTTATAGAGAGGAGGTGGCAGGGGGTCTAATATATGGAAGTGTATTTGTTCTACTGAGGGACTAGGGCATGGAAGTACAGCTACCCTAGATGTGCAAAGAACCTCACCGGGGAAGGAAAAAAGCCAACACACAGCCACCAGCGGGGGAAGAATGGGCTAGGTGGCCATGCTGCTGAAAGGTTTCAGTGGATCATGAATTGAATGCGAGTCACTCATGTGCAAACAGCTGTGAAGAAGACCAGTATCATCCTGGGATGTATTAACGGGAGCGTTATCGGCCCGGGCGGTAATCGTCCTCTCCTTGGCACTGGTGAGGAGCACAGTGTCCGGTTCTGCGCACCCACCAGTAATAAAGATGTGAACAAATTGGAGAAAGGCTCGAGGAGAGGGAGAAAAGTGAGAGATGGTTTAGAAAACCAGAAGGCTGAGGAAAGTTTAAAAAAACTGGGCCTGTTTTAGTCTTGAGAAAAGATGATGCGGGGTGGGGGAATACCTAATAAGTCTTCAAATCTAAAGAGGACGGTGATCAATTGTTCTCCATGACCATTGAAGGTAGGTCCAGAAGCGCTGAACTTAATCTGCAGCTGTGGAGAGTTCGGTTAGATATTAGGGAAAACTTTCCAACTCTCGGGAGTTGAGCTCTGAACCAGGCTGTGGAATCCCCGTTGCTGGAGGGTTTTAAGAGCAGGTTCGACAAACCCGTCAGGGCTGGTCCAGGTTGACTTGGTTCTGCCTCAGGGCAGGGGGCTGGAGTCGGTGACCTCTCATGATCCCTTCTGCCCCTACGTTTCTACAACTCTTCCCGTGCCATATACAACCAGGCTGGGCCCAGCCCTCCATAACGGTCTGCAGAGAACAATCCTCAGTGGACTAGCGGGCACCTAGCAGGCTCTTCATTCCCATGAGACTTTGATGTGGCATTTTGGTTCGAACCAGGTCATAATGTCATCCTTCTGCCTTGTTGGGTTGGGTGACCCCTTCCCAGTGGACACCCAGCCAGCGGCCCCGCACCTGCCTCTTGTGTTAACGACTCTGAGCCCAGCTGGCTTGGAAAGATATTCAGGTGCGTTTCTTTGAAAGGGAAGGTCTCATGCAGCACGAACGTGGTGCAGACCTAGCTGCCTGTTATGCTGGAGTGAAATTGTGACCTCCCCTACCCCGAGCGTGGAAATACACCACTACACTGCCTTGTATTAAAATGCTGTCGAAGCATCAATGCCTGAGTGTGAAAGTCTATTCCGGGGCCAATGCAAAGAATCCCCTGGGACCATCCTCTTCCTTTTTCTCTCCCGACTTCTAGAAGTGTGCACATGTAAGTTCCTCCCCCATCCCATCTCCTCTACCTGCCCCCTCCCCCACCCCCAAGCTGCTTACACATATGGGCCTTCAAATCTCCTATTTGCAGGCGGGGGGCAGGGGTATTGTGATGCTTTGATTGGAAATTCATCTGCCTGATTGGATAAGCCTCCATTTTTATTGAAGAAAGACCCTGCCCTAATTTCCCCCTGCTAATTGTTCCTGACGCCCTTAATGAAAATCGCGGCTCCCAGGCCCTAAGTGGCATTAGCCACCTTGCTAAGAAAGACGACTTTGCTGTGTTAATCCCAGCAGCTAAGCCCCCCAAATCTTACAGCGGCCTCGAAAAATAGGAAGCTTATGACACAAACTAATCTCTTAACGGGGTCTGCGCCCTTTGAAGGGAGGCGGCTGGCCCAAGGCATTTCAACCTCTGGGTCAAAGGTAAATGTGGCAGGTGCCGGCCCGAGGGCAGTGGGGGGACTGGGGAATTGAAATTCTCTCTTAAAAATGTCCTGCCACTAAGGCTTTCGGCTGCTGGTTACCTGCCCCTTTGCAGAGCGGATTTTCCATCGCACCTCCCACAGGGTCTCATCATCTTTATCCCAGGGTGGTGTTCGCGGTCTCTGAACATCCCGTGAATGAAGAAGGGCCTTTTCCTAGCTCAAGTCTCTCCTCTCCTGCCTCCAGGGGAGATGTTGACCCTCTAGCAGAGTAAACGTGGCCCATGCCAGACTGAGTGCGGGTGAGGCTATAGGGTGACCAGATGTCCTGATTTTATAGGGTCAGTCCTGCTTTTTGGGCCTTTATCGTATATAGGCTCCTATTACCCGCTTCCTGATTTTTCACATTTGCTGTCTGGTCATCTCGGGCAAGGGCGAACCTGGCTTCTGGCTGAGCTATCCTAGAGCCACAGGGACTGTGACTGATTTTTATTTAATGAGAGGCTTAATGTCTGGATCCCACCCACTGATGGTCCAGCTGCTGATCTCGCCGGGCTGGGCTCTGCACCAAGTGGCCAGACCTCCCAAGGATATTGGGCTCCTCCCCATATTCAAGGCTTTGTCTCGATTTTCTCACCCAAGTCCCCCTCGCTCTGAAAAATTGGGATTGGGGGGGTAATAGGAGCCTATCTGCCAGGACTGGCTCCCCCCATGGCCTGAAGCCAGGACCTTCCTCCCATGGAGCCAGCTGGGAAGGACAGGGTAACTGCTGTGTGCAAGGCCTGCTTTGGCCTTAAAGGTCAAGAACAAAACTAGCCCCAAGCCTGCCAAGCAAGGGGGACCTGGGTGAGAAAATCAGGACATTGGGTCCAATGGGAATTAGGTGCCTACATGCCTTTGAGAACAGGGGTCTAGGCAATCTGCCCAGGGTCACTCCACAACTAGCCCTAAACCCAGAGTTCCTCAGTCCTGGGCTGGCACCAAACCATCTGAGTGGCTTTCGTCTCCCATCTGGCCCGGTCGCACCTGGAGTCTCCATGGCGGAGTCTCCATGGCTGAGTCTCCCCTCTGGCATGGCTACGCCAGGAGCAAATACAGCCCGGGGTTGAGTTGTAAGGAAAGAGGGCCGGGACTCGAGCAATTTTTGTGTCATTCATAACTGATGCAGCGAGAGCAGAGATGGGGAGGGAGGCCTGACTGGCTAGGGCCAGGGCGCTCTGAACTGCCCAAACCCAGAGGGGCCAGGAGGCTCTGAACTGCCCCAGCCCAGAGATGCCAGGGGGGCTCTGAGCTGCCAGGCCCTGAGGTGCCAAGGGAGGTTGGGGGGGGGGGGGGGCTCTGAGCTGCCCAGGCCCTGAGGTGCTGGGAGGGGGGAGGGGGGCTCTGAGCTGCCCAGCCCAGGGGTGCTTAAGCCTTGCCTCTACTGTTTATGTGCAGCCAGGCTAGCGAGTGAGGGGCCAGCTGGGCACTTGCTTTTCACCAGTAGCTGCCATTGGCCACCTTGGGGGGGCGGAGGGGTCAGACACGCTGCTCAAAGGGGTTGGCAGCAGGACGCATTGCCCCGTCCCATGCGTTTCACTGGGCCTTTGTTCTGGCTTAAGTGCGGCAACTGTTACGTAAGCATGACCCAGCTGTGACCAGGCCACTAGTCCCCCCCCCCCCCCTTCTCTCTCCTGCACTGACGTGGCCTGTCCCGTGGCCAACCCCAACCCGCCCAGTTTATCCTGTTCTCAGCCAGGCCTCACCCTCAGGTGGGGGTGGGAGTGGGACTAGTGGCCAGAGAACGGCAGGTGCCATAACATCAGTGACAGCAAAATGCAACCAACTCGGGGGTGGGGGTGGGGGTGGGGGTGGGGGGGTAGCTGCTGGCCTCAACCTCCCAGGCAAACGCGCGTGTGCAGGAGCGGGCTTTGGGGGCCTTCACACCTATGTAGGCGCTTTAGTTTTCTGTGGGGAGATGGGGGGGAGCTCATCTCAACACCCCAGACTGCAGGCAGCCCAGGTTATCGAGCGGAGGCCAGGCTGAACTGAGCCTGCAGGCCTGCTCCCCATCCCGTATTGCCACCCCTGGGTGCAGGGCTTGGCCCAGTCCCCTTCCCCCACTGCGGGGGGGGGGGGAGGCTGAGCTGTGCCAGGTGCAGCCTGAGGTACTGATGGGCAAGGTGTGAATGCCCCCAGCAGCAGCGGGTAGACTGGCACAGGGGCGCTGGGGGCCAGTGCTGTGCCCCCCCCCCCAGTGCTATGGACCCTGCTGTCGCACTGGGGCCGGCCTGACTGTGCCCCGGGTTTTGGGGGGGGGGTTGTCAGCTGAACACAAGACCCGCCCCCCCAGCAGTGAGGGGGAGGGGAGTGTGAGTGGCTCCACCCCTGCCAGGAGCAACACACACACACACACACACACACCTCCCCCACCCCTGAGGAGGAATTGGGCAGGTTTGGGGGTGGGGTTTCTGCCCCAGGATGCACGGTGGGGGGTGCGGGGCAGGGGCATGGACCGAAAGTCAGGCCTCAGGGTCTCGGCCTGGCTGTGGGATTCGTTTCATTTTTGCTCATGGAGGTGGCCCTTCCCCCCGCAATCCTGTGCATCAGGACCAGGCTTCCCCCGCCTGTTGCCACGTTATGGCCCGTGGGCCTGCACTAAGCCCCACAGCTGGCTGCACTGGACCTTGGTGCTCTGTCCAGCCCTGCTGGTTTAATGCACAGCCCCCCCACCCTCCCCACCCGTCCTGTGAAGAGCTGGCAGTGGGGGGCTGCTGCCTCCTGGCCCGGGGCCACAGCTGAGCCCCCGGGGGCTCGTTAAGCTGTGCCATATGCTGCCGCGTTCCTGCTGGGCGACAGGTTGGCCCATGCTAAGCGGTGGGTCCGGCCCAGCTCCTTAACCTGCCTCATGGGGGGGGGCGGGGGAGGGAGCAGGGAGCATTAGCAGCCGCTCAGGCAGTAATCTGAGCAAAATGCGGATTACACGCGTGCTTTGTGTGTCTATCCGGGCAGCAGCCCCCTTGCCCAGCTCGCCCGCGCCGGCAAGCAGCTTAGGGCACCGAGAGCCGGGAAAGCTCCTTTAAGACAATCAGCAAAGCTGGGCCCCATTGTGCCACCCAATCCATAAGCAAGAGGCAGGGGTGAGGAGGACACCTCCCCCCTCCAGTGCTCCCTCCCCGGCAGGGTCCATCAGAGGCACCGTGCCAGTCACCAGCTGCTGGCTGGGTTTATTCCAGCTCCCACCGCAAGGAGTCACTGCAGAGCGTGAGGACCAGGGGCGGGAGGGGCTGGGGGGGCAAAGCCACGGTCTACGTTATGTGCCCCAGCTCACAGCACAGACAGACTGTGGCAGCGCTGGCCTCGCACGGAGACCGCCTGAGTCCCCCCCCGGCTCGCACCCTGATCACTGCACCACCCAGCGGGGTGCGTCCCCTCCCCACACGGGCTGCTCGGCTTGTGGGGGGGGGGGGGAGCTGAGCCCCTGACTCTGCTGAGGTCCTGCTGCTTTGGAGCCCCCTAGTGGACGGTGAGTGGTAGCGGCGCCCCAGTCCCGCTCCTTCAGGGCCGGGGTGGGAGCTGGACGCTGTTACACAGCTGGATCGGGGCTGGCGAGCATGTGGGATCGATTTTCCCCTGCCCATCACAGGGCAGAATCGCTCAGGAGTGTGAGTTGCACAGCTGATTTCTAAGGAGGATGTGGAAGGAGAGGGGGGGGAATTTAGTGCTTCTCCAGTCGAGCCTCCCCCAAGATGGGGTGGGAGCAATGTCCGTGAAGAGGCTTCCAGCAGGAGGCGCTGCGGGAGAACAGGCGGCGGAGAGGCGCTGAGAAATCTCTGGTTATACAGGGAGCTCTCAGGTCCCCTCGCGCTCGCCTAGGGACTGCAGCAAGTATGCTGGATGTAGGAGCCGGCCCCAACAGCGTGAGCCACGACTCCCCGTGCACACGGAGCCACGTGCGAGTAGTGAACGCAAATGGTCACGCCGAAGCGGCCACGGGAATGAGAGTCAGACACAAGTAAACGGATCAAATGCCGGACGTCAGAGAGAAAACAATCTATTAGTGCAAAAATGACCATGTCTCTGTTACAGTACAATAGAGGGGAAGGAACGTACAATTGAGTTCATTTTAGTCAGCAACCAACCCTAAACAAGAGTAGAAAAGCATCGAATGCAGTGTTTCAAATGGCGTCTCCTTACAGAGCAAAACTCCAGGGGCCGGGCACACAGCCTGTGCTTGAAATTAGTGGTGGCTGCCCTGGCCTGGACATTGATTATTTAAAATAATAATAATTATACCCAGGTCTCCCAGCAAAGCGGCCAGGCCCCCTCCAGGCCACTGCCCTCCGGGCGTTAGCAGCCACCCTGGACCATCTGTCGCTAGTGGAATCATAAAGGGGATACAAGGAGAGAACTACAGAGCGAAGAGTGGGAGCCCGTGGTGACACCAGATTCGGCCTGAGTCCCGGGTCTCAGGGCAGTCCAGAGAGCTCTGAGGGTCACGGGACTGTAAAGACAGGGTCGCAGAGCAGCTCTCTCCTCCTCGGCAGTTTGGAGTGGGGACAGCAGTGAAGTCTGGCACTACTACAAGCATCCACTTGGGAGTACTTTATGGGAAGGGGGGCACATCACTGCCGGGAATCAGTGTCCGTTTCAGCAGGAGATGGGCAGGGTGGGGAAGTCGCCGGACTTGAGTTTAAAATGGTGGTTTGCCACGGTGCCAGACCCTGGCTATTCACACCACAAGGCGGGTGAGGTCACATCTTCTGTTGGCCCAGGGGATGGTGGGGCACGAGCCAAGCGTTCAAGCCACACCGTCGTGGGAGGAGCTCAACAGCTTGGCTCTTTTTCCGCCATCAGAACTCGGGCCCGTACAAAATATGACCTCACTCCCCTCCTCGCTTGGGTTTTAAAAGGGAATTTGCTGGGAAGATGCCTTTTTGCCACTAGATCCTGGGAAAAATCAAGTGGGTTCTTCGATTATTTTGGGGCTGGGGTGGAGTCATGGGTTGGTTTCTTTCTTCTAGGGCGGGCGGGCAGGGTAATTCAGGCCTGTCTCCGAACGGAGTCAGTTTAAAACAAGTGGGTCCACCCCAGGAAGGGGACTGAAAACATTCCCTTCCTCAGCGGCCCGTCCAGCAGGTTACTGCTCACTAGGGGGAAAACCAACTGAAGTGAGTGGGGAGGCAAGTCCAGTCTGTCCTTTCACCAGGGAGCCAAATGTCTGATTTCCAACCTGTCACCCCCGTCCCCTTCCCAGGCTCGCTGCTACTGGCCTCTTCTACTCTCTGTCCTGACTTCCGTGTGAGTTCTTCCTGCAACAAGACTTTGGGGTTCACCTGGGCTAGAAACAAACTGGCAGGGAGCCTTAGGGGGTCTCTTGTTTTGAACTGCAGGCAGGTTAGTCGGTCCCAACCAAAAGTGGAACAATTAAAATCAACCCAGGTGGTTACTCCTGGGGCAGTGATTCGTGCCTGGCAGACGTGTCTCCCAGCAGCTGGTACAGGGCAGGACAGATGGGTGTTTGAAGGGTGAATAATCCCAAACCTCTGCGAATTGATTGGCTCAGCCGGGGCCCTGAGCTTGCTAAGGCCTGGTCTGTGATTGCGAAAGCCGGCCCGTCGACCTCTGTTAGATCTGGCCAGCCAGCCCTTGAGCTTCCCCTGGTTTGGGTGAATTGGCCAGGCCTTGCACACGCTGCTTGCCTTAAAACCCAGCAGACTCCGAGCAGCACCTCAGATGGCACCTAAGATTTCAGGCAAAGGGCTCGGAGTTATTCTGTCGCTAGCCCGGGGAGCTTGGGAGAAACGGGCCGCTCTCCAAGCCCAGATTCTGATTCTACTCCAGCTTCCGGCCAGGTCAGTCGGGAGGACAGCCATTGACCTGGGACCGAGTAGAGTCTGGCCCTAAAACTTTATCAGCTCCTCCTGGTCCACCTCCAGCTGGGGTTGGGAAGGGGCTGTCTTACCGGGCCAGGCCTGAGGTCAACATCCCCTGTCACAGGGGTGGCTTAGACACCTCACTGGGCCACTCTGCTCCAATGGGAACCAGCCACAACAGATCCACCAGCTGATCAGCCACTGGTCCAGAGGAGAACGCAGCGGTGGGGAAAAGCCACACACCGGCCACCCCCTTTCCAACCCAGGTTGTTTTCGCACTGCAGACCCCGGGCTGGATCCTCAGCTGGTATAAACCAGCATCACTCCATTGGCTTCGACTGAGCGATGCGGATTTACGTCAGCTGAGGGTCGTGCCCCACAGTCTCGGGGACTCATTTTCAGTGATCTCAAGCAGACCCGCCTCCACCCCCACCTACCCTCGGCTTCCTCAGCACTGGAATTTGACTCGCCCAACCCGCGTCTGGAGTGAATGGGATCAGCTCCCTTGTATAGATGGCACCGGACAGAGAGTCCGACGTGGCTGGACACTGTGAAACGAGTCACAAGTCCAGCTGGGAAGCTCCCAGCAAACAGGGCCTGGGTGAGACAGGCAGCTTCCAAAAAGAGCCATTAGCCAAAACTCAGTGAGTGGGAAGAGCGGGATGCAGGCAAATGCCCGAGCAATGGATCATAGAACCATAGACTATCAGGGTTGGAAGGGACCTCAGGGGGTCACCTAGTCCACCCCCCTGCTCAAGCCAGGACCAATCCCAACTAAATCATCCCAGCCAGGGCTTTGTCAAGCCCGGCCTTTGGCCCCATCCAAACACTTCCCTGCCCTCCTTCAGCAATCATGAAGCCAAGAGTCAGGCTATAAAACCCAAACTGTTTTATATCCAACAGCGCCCCACGCTCAGCGCTGGGGGGAAAGGCGTGGAAAGAATCCAAAAGCAGCAACCTAGTTCACAAAGCTCCAAACCTCCGCCTGCCGGGCTCGATCTCGCACGGCCCAAATCCAAGAAAAAGCGAAATCAACAAAAAGGGAAATCAGCGCCAATGGAAACACCCTTCCGCACAATTTCCCCTGACCCCGCGGCAGGCCAGCTCCTCAGCAGGCCCGAGAGCCATGGGTGATTTCCGCCAGCTGAGGATGCAGGGGCGAGGCTTGTACACCTGGAAGGCGTCAGAGGGTTGTTCTCCCCCATCTGATACACTATCTCATGACTGCGACTAACTCCACATTCCCTGCGGATCCTCTAGGCTTGTGCAGCAGCTCAGCCCAATTCCACCGCCTGTGGTCTTTGCCCCTCCTCAGATCCCAGGACGATCTACACCCTGGCGCAGAGGAGTCCAGTCAAGGCCTCCACGCCATTAGAGGAACCAGTCTCTCTGCTCTGGGATGAGCGTCGGCCATAGCAAACAGCTCACAGGCTGCAACGGAGCCTAAACTCTCCCCGAGGAAAGCAGGAGGAAGTATTGGGGTGCAGTGAGGAATGGGGTTGAGAGCACCACGGGGGGGAATCGCCGTGCATTTGGTGTTAGCTGCTGCCTCTCGCCCCACCCGGATCCTAACTCGCCTCAAGGTTTAGCCTATAGCTATATTTTTTCTTTTTGTCTCTTTTGATTTTAAATAAGTTTTAAACCACCCCCAAACTACCCCCACGTTCTTCACAGGCAGATTGTTCCTTTACTGTTTGTTGGGGTTTAGTGGGTCTTATATACAAGAAGAAAAAACTGGTGCGTTTTTATATTTTTAATATATATCTTTTATTTTTTTTAACGCCCCCAAAAAGTGCATTTTTTTTTATTATTTTTTTTTTCTCGTCTCCCACACGTTATAAAGAACTACCAAAGTTACAATCTATGGAATGTCTTTTCTGTGCTTTGCTTGCCTCGCTCATTACCCAGATACCACACAAAGTAGTTTACACATACAACTGATGAAACTTTGCGAGTGCTTTATATATAGAATCCTTTTTTCGTTTGTTTGTTTGTTTGTTTATATATAAAGACGCAGGAAATGTGGCCCTACCCTTAATATTCTCTTTCTTCCTCCTGGGATCAAATCAGTTGATTTCTGGGGAGGTGATGGGGGAGTTTAAAATCTACCCATCTCAGATTAAAGATTGATCTCTGTGTGTGTATACATATATATATATTTTTTTTAGAAAACATAACTTCAATACAGCATCTCATTACTTGTCCCAGGCAGTACAAATGCTACCCACACAGGTTCCCAACTAGGAAGCTAAATCTGCTACCTGCTCTTTAAAAAGTGTTCCTCTTTATTTAAATAAAACTTTCATAATAAATCAAAAATATAAATATATATATATAATTTTTAAATAGTCGAATCGGGCCTCCTGAACGCTCCTCACACCGGGATTTTGAGAATACAGACAGAGCTTTGGGTTTGCTAACCTGACGGATGGGATCAAGATGGGGTTATTTCAAGCAGCCCAAATGTTGTGGGACGATCTCGGTCTGTCAATTTCAAGGGACTGTTGTGGTCGCTCAGGTGGACCGTTCCTGCTTCCAGCCGGCACCTTGGGGCCGAACGAGGCTGCAATCTTATTAGAAAGAGCCCACCTCAATTTAAAGACACCACGGGACTGAGAATCCACCCATCCCTTGAGGAGCTCTCCCCATGGCTTAATACCTGCACTGCTCAGAAACCTCCATGCTCCCCACAGCTCAAGTCTCCCTGCGGGTTTCCAACCAATCCCCCTCATCACTGGGCTCCCCAGGCTCTGCGGGGGGCTGTGGCTGGGGAGAGCTTTGGAGGGGAGGGGATAAAAGGGAGAAAATTCCCTCACCGCATTAAACAGCGGATGCTAAAGGGAAAGGAGCCCTTTGCCTGCAGAGACCCCCCTCGCCATCCCAAGAAATGAGGGAAATCGCCAGGAACGTCCACTCTCCCATCCTGCCCCTTTCCCCAGCGGCCTGGGCGCACCTAGGAACAGAACAACTTCCCACTGAGTCCAGTGGGTCCCGTTAGTGCAAAGAAACCTCTTGCCCTCCAAGATGCTGCATCCCTCTCTCTTGGTTAAGGCTGGGGGCGGAAATAGAGTCTGGGCCCCCTACTCCGACCCCCGAACCAGGGCAGGATGAGACTTGAGGCCTGGGGTGGAAGAGCAGGCAGCGTCCTTGGTTGCCATCACACCAGGGCAGAGGGGCTGGGTGATGGTCCCCCATGACAGCGATGGTTTAGGACCGCGCTGCACCTCCTTCTTCTCCCCCCCACCCCCCAAAAAAATTCAGAACTGGGAGCCGCCCCCACCCAGCCAAAGCTCTTCCTGGGCTTGGCTGGTGACTGCGGGAGGGTTTAAGCAAGAAGATGCAGCATCTTTAAAAGGAGCTCAGAGAAAGGAAAAGGGGGGGGGCACAAAAATGAAACTGAGGCATGGCTACAGCATGACAGCAGAGAGGGAAATACACCCCACGCTCACGTCAGGCGGCACCCACCGCACTAGGAGCTCAAACCCCGACACCTGCTGGTTCATCACCCCCAGGAAGTTCCCCATGTGGGTTGGATCAGTGACCAACCGAAGAGCCAACCCCGCTCTGATGGGAAGGAATCAAAGGGGTCCCCTCAGAAATCCCCCTCCCGGAGAGCTCGGCCGTGAGGGTGGAGTATACTTTGGTATTTACTGAAGGAGTCGCTGGAACTCACGGTTCTGATCTCGCCACCGTCAGGCCCGGACGCAAACGGGATCTTTTACAACACAGCTGGGCAGCTCCGCCCGCACCGCTCCCCGCCTTCCTCAACCCTTCGCCACGTTCCCGGTTATACATTCACTGGTTTCATAGGGGGTGGAGGGGGTGAGGAGAAGGGGAAGGAGGGGAGGAGAGAACTTAAAACAATGAGAGTAACAATTCCTTCCGTGAGCCTGACGGCAACAGAGGTGCAATCAGAGATGGCGTCTCTGTATCCCACCATGGCTGGCAGACACGGGACAGTATGCGGGTCTCGGCGGGTTTCCTGCTAGACTGGGGGGGCGGGTCAGATGCATTGGACAATCTGTGCTTTCCTCCCACAACACTAGAGGGTGATGGGACCGCACAGATGTTTGTCCTTAGTGTCAAAAACCCCAGGCCTGCTGACTTCGAAGGGCATTCTTCCTGATTCGGATCCTCACCTAGCCCCCCAAATGGCCCCCGTGAAACCCCCAGTCCCAATCACTCCCATCTAGGGAGGCTGGACAATCCAGGCGCCCCACAGTCTAGGGGAACCCACTGCCTGACACACGCATACCCACACACATTGTTATGCCACTACTGAAATTACATGTTTGTTTTATACCAAGAAACGAAGAGAGGCAGTACTAAAAAGTCCACTGGGTTGTCTGTTTCGTAGGAGTTGGGGGGGTTGTATTTTTTCCTGAAACGTCTTAATTCAGCAGTATCTTTGGCAACACTTTATCACAACCTGAATTTCAAAAGAATAAGAATCATCTTAACAACAAGAAGAATCAATGCTTATATACAGTATAGGATTGGGGAGGTTTTTGCATGCACTAGTCTGTCCATCGTAGGTTGGTACATAGAGTAAGGTCAGAAAGTTAAGGCAGAACGTACTCGGAGGCAACGCCTCCCTACACGGAGAAGGGAGAAGATTGGTTGGGTGGTTTTTAGTGCAAACTTATCAAGGCTTGTGCTAAAGTGTTGCCGGCACTCATGTATCAATCAAAGCTCACAAGGCGGCTCCCCGGATCTCTAATAAAGGTAAAAGCATCTCATATCACAAGTAAGGTGCGGTATCTCTGTTCAGAAGCCAATCGCTGACTTGCCTCCAAACCCACCTCTGCCAGGTGGCCCCAGGGGAGCGGAGGTTCACTCTGGAGAGAGGTGTGGGTCGGGGGGCGTGGAGGGCAGCTGTAGTGGCATCCTATATCATGTGGAAGCTGCCCCTCTGTTCCTCCGTAGGTGGAAGGATACCCCCCGGGTAGGAGCAGAGATGGAGCCCAACCCAAACCACAGACCAGAAGGCCAGATCCCCCCGGTTAACCGACTGCCCAGGGAGTTTTCTGCTCCAGCTCCCCAGGGGACCTTTCCCAAAGGGTGGGATTGTTCTGGGTTGGGCGGGCGCCCTGGGATTGGAACTGGGATCTGGGCTTTTAATTCAGGCCCCAGCTCTGCTGTGCCGCTTTCCCAGAGGAGGGGGACGGGACTGGCCCTGAAGAACAGCCCCCGTCCCTATGTGCTCATCCTCAGAGGCAGAGAGCACCTCCAAAGTGGCTCACTCCTGGGATCTCCAAGAGGGGGGTTGGGCAGGCTGGCACTGGCAAGCCCCCGGGGCCGCTCTCATTTCTCACAAGGAATCTCCATGTCGGACTCGCTCCCTCCAACAAGAATCCTGAGACTTTTTTTTTTTTTGCTGTCCATTTTTAAGGGGCGGGGGGGGGGTCTTCTTCCCCCCAAAATGGCAGAAGGAGAGTTGGAGAGAAACACCAGCTTTAAAAGGCGGTGGGGGCAGAGAAGGGGTGGGGGGAACACAAACGAGAAAAGAGATACCACAACTTTTGATTACAATAAAGAACCTCAAGTAACTGTCTATTTACAAGTCCACACTAGTTTTTGCATATGCAATAGGTAGCCAGTGCTAAGCCGAGGTTCATCCCTGGAAGAGGTGGCTTGTCACGTCCAGCTTAGCGCCCGGGCCATGGGACACTCCACTTCGCTCTCTTTGGGGTCAGGATTAAGGGGTTCTACAGCACGGAGGAAGGACCCAGCAGCTGCGCTGTTACCAACACTACAGGGAAACTGGGATTGGATTTGGAGCAGCAAGATGTTTTCAGCCTCACCCTTAGTTGGCTGCTGCCTGGGGACCGATATGGTCCCTCCTTTGGATGCACCTTGCAGCCGACTGACACCCTCCAACCCCTGCAGTTTAACAGATGGGAGACCTGCTTCTAAATGCAACTGACTTTTGAGCCACCTAACTAAAATGTATCTCATCTGTCATGCGACTCGGAGCAGTGGGATAGTCACTGGGCTCCCGGCAAATGGGGAGGATTTATGGGCCTCACCAAGCTACAAAAGTCCCTATCTTGGATTAGACACCCACAAATTGACTTCAAACCTGGCTCCCTGCTTCGTGCTAGAAGTACGTCTACCACTGTCCGAACGGTGGGTAGGCAGGAGGCAGGGCTGGGGAATGCTAAATTAACTTCAAAGATTGAGCGTGCTTTCGGCTTTGAGCTTTATGCCCAGCAGATGTTATCTTACCATCTACCCAAGCCTGGCTGAGTAACCCTGGGAGAAGAAATGAAGCAAGAAAGAACGCAGAGGCTGCCCCCGTCCCATGGTCCTTTCCCCCGATCAGCTACACTGTCCAGCAGATCGGACACTTTCTTTCCACTTTGCTACACAAGCTAAGATGCTCCTGGGGCCGGGAGGGACCGGGGGAAGGTGGGAGAGACATCTGGGCTAGCACTGGCTATAAGACATTTAAGAAACAAACAAACAAATTAAAAAAAAAATGGAAAATAGAAGGAAAAAAATACTAAAACAAAAACACCCATGATTCCTGCCTAATATTCAAGCTTCCGTTTTGAAGTGCAATCACTTCTGAGGGGTTTGTTTTCGGGTCATGTCACAGAACCTAATTAGCATCCTTCCTCTCCTTGGATATCTTTTTGTTTTATTATTCCATGAAATAGACGGTGGATTCTGCCTACGTTGGGGATTCTTTTTTAATATATATACACATTTTTTTTTTTTACAAAAATAAATTTAGGAATTTTTAATAATAATTTTTTTTCCATAGAAGTTGGTTTCAACTTGTAAACATGTTTCGCTTTTGCTTTTTAAATTAAGATAAAGTGATCTCGAAGTACCCGTTCCATCGCAAAGTGCTAAGACTTCTTGGTTATTTTTTATGTTTTTTTCTTTAAATCATGGTTTTTAAAATTTTTATTGCTTTTTCTGCATTAAATAAACATCCATCTTTCTCTCCCCGACACACACCCCCTCCCAGTTCACACACTCCCCTTTCACTCCCTCTCCAGTTTACATTCGGCCAAACCTGCTCTCACTTTAAAATTAAAATAAACTCTAAAAAGTGCTTTCAAAATAAAAGGACTAGAATCGCTTTTCATTTTGAACTGTGCATTTAAAACCCAGGAGAATGGCTGACTCTAGACTCTGCTAAGCTGGAGGACCTGGGGAATACACCCCAATATTTACTTTATAGCCATATACTTTACTCTGTGTAGCTGGGGAACAGGGATTGATTGAGACTGACCCATGTAAGATGTTTCAGATCACAGGGCTGGAACTGGCTAGGAACAAGCAACAAGCCTCAGTGTCCACTTTAGGGATTGGACCCCTTTACCTGTCCCAGAATAGTTAAAGGGGTACAACCCCCCTAGAGTGGACACAGCTTTACTGGTAGAAAGGTGCTTATACCAGTATTGCTTATTTCCCTCCTCAGATCTTTATATTGGTATCACTGTATCCACAGTAGGCATCGTACTAATATAACTACTTCAGTCAAAAGTCACCCCCCTACGAGAAACAGTTAGACTGGTACAATAGCCTGTGTGTGGACCAGACCTAAGCCCCAGGCCGCCTTGGCTCCATTACAGGGGGAGTCATTTACAAACCACTTTCAAGGTCTTTTTGTGTTAGGAGAGGGTTGTAAAAGCCTCGGTGTAACTGAGCATTAGGCCCGGATCCTCTGTTTCAAGGAGTCAGTGATTGGTTTTGGATCAGGTTAGCCTGCCATTCTGATCATCTATCACAGGTCAGGCCCGCATCTTTCTGGGTTTGAAACCGGGCAGCGGGTGAAGCTTTGGGCGCTCTCCTAGTCACCGCAGCAAGGACAGAACGACGGGGCTTGAGGTGTGGTCAGCCCCGGCGCTCGTCTCCTCCACCTCACCGCATTCGCTCTGTGCCCAGCCCCCCGGGCCGGTCTTTCAGCGCCCGCTATTCAAATAAATAAATTCGGCTTTGCCTCTGCAGGACAGTAAATACATTGGTGCCAGTCTGCTGGAGAACTACCCAGGGCATGTAATGACCCAGCCTGAGGTCCCCTGCGGCGATAAACTCCAAACCCCAACGCCTTAAAGGAGTAGCAGCCCCAGAGGGCTTTTATTTCTAACCCCACAGCTTCCAGCTCCAGAAAGACTCCCCACACCTTTCAGGGAGACCTTAAAAAAAAACAACAAAACCTTCTGTTTTAACTGCTTTTAGGGTGCACTCATCTGATTCCTAAAATCATGGGGGCTGCCCTGTTCCGAGAGATTTTTACTTAATAGAACCATCGAAATCAAGTGCTTTGAGATCCTGGGATGAAAGCTGCTCTAGCAAGTGCTAAGAGCGTCTGGATGGCAAAAGCCTGAACTGCCCCAGCTTGTCAGTTACTGATCGTGAACACCCAGCCGGCCCAAAGATATAAGAATCTTGCCACAGCCTGGCCATGGCTCCGGCTTCAGCTGTGGTGGAGGGGAGTATTGGAGAGTCCGACCCAACAGGGAGGGCTGAGTAATAGCTGCGTCTCGAAAGGCAGGGTTAGGAATCAGGATGCAACAATCTGATCTAGCAAAATCTACCCTCCACTCGGCTCTTGTTGTGGCACAATTTGCCAGGCTCAGGCCCCAGCGATCAGCCATAAAAGTACCGAACTAGCATGTTCCCGAATCCGAGGTTGCCTGGAATTTTATTAGATTGCTCAGATTCCTGCCCGATTCAGGGGTTTTTGGTGAGCTAGGGAGAGAGAAGATGGGTAGATACAAGGTGCTCTTACTAAAACAGGACCTTTAATGCTACAGCACATTACAAACTATAGACATGCAGCACTCATGGAAATGCAGCCACCTCTGAGGTGGAGGATAAGAGCAAGGCATAAAATTGTGTTGCCCAATGGGTTGGGTGAGGGGGAATTTTGGCCAAGGGCTCTGCAAACATCCTTGGAGAAAGTGCCCCAAAGAACTCTGCCCAGAGCAGAGAGCGCTGCTGTTTTTGTCCAAGAGAGCCTTGTGCAGAAACCCCGCAACGGACCCGTTTATCTGCCGAGGAAGGAGTTCGCTCCTATCCCTAGATCTCAAAGCACTTCCCAAACCTCACACACAACAGCGTTCGCCTTGTTTTACAGCTGAGGAAGCTGCACCCTGGAGAGGGAAAATGACGTGGCCCAAAGTCATCCAGCAATTCTGCAGCAGAGCTAGGCCTGAACGCAGGAGTCCTGCCTCCCAATCGGGAATGAAGCGCCAATCTAACCACCCCCGGGGAGAGTCACAGGTTCAGCTGGCATCTTGGCATTTCAAACCTGACGCTCGGAGCAGCCTTGCAAAATTCTGTCCGCCCACCTACGCGACAGGAGCAATCATTCTTAAAAAACGAATATGTAAAATAGCATCAGTTTCCCCCCACCCAATTATTATTATAAAAATTGTGCACCAGGTGAGTTCAGCCAGCTTTGCTCTGCATCAGGCCAGAAAGGATCTGAACTCCCTATGGCAGAATCAAATCCCCGATCAACAACAGGCCAACTCAGGCCGCAGGGGTTTTCACTTCCCAATGGGGAGAAAGCCGCGCTTGGTTCTCTCCCATCCAGTCAGACGGAGGCACAAAATGTAGTGACTGCCCAGGAAGAACCCATTCACCGCTTGGGATTGTTCTGTTTTTTTAAATAGATACATCTCGTCTTTTTTAAAGTGTGTCTTGACACAAAATAAAGCTTTGGATTTGCATGGAAGCTTCTTTCCATGTTACAGCCCAATCTTTCGACCCTCCCGATCTTACACTTCCTAAGCCTCCGCCTTCCAACAAAAGGTCCTTAGCTATCCGAGGCGTCCCCACGGGACTGGTTATGGTGGGAAGATTGGAAACATCTCTAGCTATAGCTTTTAAAAAGGGAGAGAAATATTTTAAAGAGAAATCGGAGGAAAGTACTAACTAGATTTTGTGACACTTTTTTGTTTTGTTTTTTTGGTTTAGGAGAGTCCTTGTGTGTTACCCTCTGACGACCCCTCGGTTACATTCAATCTTCCTGATGCTTCATTGGTAGAACTATCTTCAAAGTGCTGCTCCTGGCCCATTTTCTGCCCGGGGTCCTCCGGCGATTCTTGTCTCTCGTCGCCAGCCTCCTCGAAGCTTACGTCTTCGGGGTTCCCGGTGGGGGCGGGCAGGCCGCTCACCTCTCTGACCCGGGGCTTGCGCCCCCTTCTGGATGGGATGCCGTTGCACCCATCCTTTTTAAGGTGCCTGTGCAAGTGGTCGGATCGGACGAAAGTCTTGAAGCAGCTGTCGCACTGGTAAGGCCGCAAGCCCGTGTGCACGCGCATGTGGTTCTTCAAGTCGTAGTTGTGAGCGAACGCGGCCCCGCATTGCTGGCACAGGTAAGGCTTCTCCCCGGTGTGCTTCCGCATGTGCACCTTCAGCTTGTCCTGCCTGCACGGGGGAGAGAGACCGAGTCAGGGGGCGGGGCGGGGATTCGGCGCCCCACCGCGGGGTCGCCGTTTATACTGCCACGTGGTGAGTGGGGGAGGGGCCTTCACACACCCCCACAGCAACCCTCCCACCCCCTGACACACAGCAACTCGGCTGGGGGGAACCTTTCACCCCCCACCCACA
>ML677376.1:7280142-7291635 GCA_007922305.1 Dermatemys mawii | reverse complement strand
AAAAAAAAAAAAAAAAAAAAAAAAAAAAAAAAAAGGTAGAAATGTGACTTGACAACTCACAGATTTTAATTGGTTTAAAACAGATCCCAAAATGATTGCCACTGGAGTCAGCGGATTATGGGAGGTTTTGAATTCAAGTGACGTGCCCATGTCATGCCAGGGTCAAAGTTAAAACTCTCAACATCATGCTGTTTAATGACCAGGTTAGCCTGAGGGAAGAACTTGTTTATTTTTTCTCCTCATGCCCTGCACTTATTTAAAGTTTAGCTGAATGAAAGGAGGAATCTGATTGGCTAACGAGGGCTCTGAACCATATGGTATAGGCAGGTAAGTCACAGGTAGTTGGTTAGCTAGTAAAAGTACCACATGTTTGCAAAGCAACCTTCATCCTGAAGATCCCAAAGCACTTTATAAACAAAGTACCGGGCTCCTTCCCCACTGCCAAAATGCCACCAGCTCTGGCAACACACCAGCTGTTTAATAACGTTACGCAATAGCGTAGGGCTAAACTCATCTCGCTCATTGATGACAAGGCTGCATGTCTTCAGGGCTCCACTGTTCCTTGGTTTTAAGGAGCAAGGCTTCATGGGAATAACTGCACAGAAGAGCTCACGGGGCTTGCCATTTGAGCCCCGATGTCACAACACGCTCAAGGAGGCACAGAAGGCCGCTGCTTATGTCCGATTGCTCAGGGGACAGACACGCATCCTATCAGCGGCAGGCGTGCTGCTGAGGATTATTAAAATAACGTCAAAAAAGGCAGCAGTTTGCAGCCCAAACGTTATTACATCCCTCGCTCACCACCGGCTGGAGAAATAGAAATTCCCGCACGATGAATAGCTCACCCCCATTATAGGTGTGTCAACGCAAATCCCTGTCTGTTCAATTTATATAGTCATCCTAGTTGCCCCTTCCCACTCGCTGTCTGCAACCCTTGTTCTCGAGAGCAACGCATCTCTCAGTCCATTCGGAAACTGAGCCATCTCTGCTGACACCCATTTCAGCTGCATTACAGGACAAGCCTGAGCAGGTCTCTTTCTGCCTAGGATCCTCCCTAAACTCCGCAGAGGCCTCAGGAAGCGCAGCGCAGAGCTAATGGTGGGAAGATGGCAGTCAGGAGGAAATGAAACATTCCTGAAGTAGGGTGTTTGCCTTCTTAGTAGCAGCCTGTTTCACCTCTGCCATGCCGCCATGTCTGTATTAAAATTCAACCGCTTCCCAAAAGGAATGTGCTATTGGCAATGTAGTGCCAGAAGATCTGAATTATGTGGACCAGCAAAACAAAAGCATGTTCCTGAGATGAAGATCTTGGAGGTCAATAGAAACCAATGACATGGTTTAGAATATTCAAAGGCAATTAGAGCTGGTGAAAAGCACTGGATTGACGGTGTAGGAGGAGGAAATGCTCTGTATTTAAGAGATAAATGGTACCTTCTTAGCAGTGAAAGAACTTTTCCATCTATTGATCTCAATGGGGGGGGGGGTAATGCATCATTTTCATTTCACAGCTGGGGTAACACACAGAGAGGGTAAGCGACTTGTCCAAAGTCAATGAGCCAAGAACAGACCCATGTCTCCTGACTCCCCATGCCACGGTCACCTGATTACATTCTCTCTCTTTTTATCATGGGTACCCCAGTATGCTCCCCCCAACCTTTTCTGGAGGAACCACGCCTAGGAAAGGTGCCTAGCATGGCGGTGGGTTTTGTGACATGAACGCTTCTCTACTAGGAATCAAAACTGACTACCATGTGTGTCTCAAACCAGCTGCTGAACAGATGGTCATGACTTTCAGCTACCAGATCGACTTGCGAATCTAAAAGCAAAATGCCACATGGGCATTTACTGGACCTAAAAAGGTGCATTTTGTGGTTTTCCTTACAAACCATTGCCACGTTTGAATCTATGGGACTGCGGCTATCGGGCCACAAACCCCAGATTTGTTAACTACGTACTAAGGCTGAAATGGACGAGATGCTGGAGAAGGCACTAGCGTACCTAGATTATGGCAAAAACAGACTAATTGCAATCAAATCATTAGAAGATCTGCACTTGTCGTAGGGTCTATCACATAACCTGCCCCCATTCACCTACCAGTCCCAGGTTTGACCTGCCAGAGATTTGTCTCTTAGTGCTGTGGAGAAAAGCACATCAGGGTAGAAGCAGCAGTGAGGCGTACAGGGATATCAGATCCCCATTTTATGACTTTGCTTTTTATACCACGTACTCGCTCAAGGGTAAAAGTAAAAAAGAAACATTTTGGATTTTTTCTACCCTCAATTCTCTAGCCCGTAACTATGAAGAGTTTTGCTTGCTCTCTGTTTGTATTTATAGGTCACTTCTTAGGCCGAGGTTCTTTACAATCCATATACTTGGCATGCAGGAACTATTTGAACCACCACTGAAATTCAGCCACCTCTGGAGTGGGACATACACAGAACCCAACAGTTTACAAAAAGAAAAGATGACTCCCGCAGGCCATTAAATTCCCCTGGCAGTTTAGACATGAAGACTATATGGTAATTACTCAATCTGAAGTTTGGTCAGAAGTTGAATAAATACCTATTGCTCTTCCAACGAGTGTCATGAAAAAATACAAACACTTCCAACAGCACAGAAGTTCCAGTGATGGCAAGTGACAAGGTAGGGTTCCCTCAGAGCTCTCCTCTCCGAGCCTCGGCCAGAAAAGGGGCAGATCTGGAGAGCCAACGCAACAAGAAAAAACCGCCTTAAATTGTTGACCATTTCCTAGATCAGAAACGGCTGCATCCTGGGTGTGCCTTCAGAGAAGCCAGGCGAGGGTTGATATATTTGGCAGAGCATCTGAATTGGTCAGGGACATTTGCATCTAAAATCGTCACACACAAAACTCCAGCCCATTGTTTTGGCATCTGAATTCTTTTATTTTAGATCTTAAACTCAGGAGGCAGACAGCTCATGCTCAAGTCCCAGCGCTAGGTAAAAACCATCATCAAAAGAACCTCTAAAATTAGGCAAATATCGAGCATCCCTCAGTTTCTTGGGACTCCTGGAAACACATGGCATTAGGAGGCAATTCAGCAATGCCCCCTTGGCCGGGTATGTTACAGAGACCTGAGAGAAGGCATCCCAAGACATTGATTTGAAATTTACAAGTCAGCCTGTTTACAACAATTTTAGCATTCACATTTTTTTTTTCCTTTTATTGCGGTGTCAAAATGAAAACAGCTGAAGGATGACTTAGCAAAGTTCCAGCTAAATGAGTATCATTTACCGCCCTACTCTGGGACATGCTGACCAGCCGTTTGTGCTGGAGAGGCAATGCAATGGAGTGATTAAAGCAGAGAACTGGGAGTCAGGATGTCCAATTCCCAGCTCTGCCACACAGGGTGTCTACAGCACTGCAAACAAACACCCACGGATGGCCCACATCAGCTGACGCCGGCTTGCAGAGTTGTAAAATTGTGATGTCAAAGCTTGGGCTCCAGGATCCCAGATCTCAGGCTCCAATCCAAGCCCAAATATCTCCACCACACCTTTATACCCTCGCAGCGCAAGCCCAAGTCAGCTGGCAGAGGCCAGCCGCGGGGCTGAATTGCAGTACAGACATACCCTAAAAAGTCACTTCTTCCCTCTGGACCTCATCCTTCAGTCAGGCACCCCACCACTGAGATACCTCAGAACTGTCCTGACACACAAAAAGCTGCTTCAGATATTCAGGTCCAGAGCTCTATTAAGTAGAAAGCATTAGGGCCAACCCTCCTCCAGCCACGTCCTCCCCCAAATCACTGAGACTTCTGCAAGAAAAAATGGTCTTTCTTCTCCTCCTCTCTCTGACTGAGCAGCAACCCAGATCCGTACCTCCCCCTGCATGGAGCTGTGATGAAGCCGGGAGATAATTGCTACCCAAATTGAACTGACTCCCTGGTATCAACAGTTCTGTGGGAACATAATAAGATGTTGGGATTCCTCATTGTAAGAGAGAAGATTATTAGGGACACTGCAGCCCACCAGCAAAGAGATTCATTACTTGTCCTTCAGTTTCTGGCACTGCTGAAATGTAAATGCACGTCACATGACGACCCAAGAGAGAAAGCCTCTATAAAAGGGGATAATTTCTTCAGTCATAAATAGGGCCCGACCAAATTCACGGCTGTAAAAAACACATCACAGACCGTGAAATCTGATCTTCCCCGTGAAATCTGTATCTTTTACCTTATACTGTATTATTCAGATTTCACAGGGGAGACCAGCTCATCTCAAATTGAGGGTCCCGATCCAAAAGAGTCATGAGAGGGAGGACACAAGGTTATTGTAATGGGGGCACAGGATTGCCACCCTTAATTCTGCGCTGCCTTCATACAAATAACAAACAACAAGAGAAGTGTTGAGTGTGAGAATGAAGATTGTAAAGTGAAAAGCTGATCCACTCCTCCTTCTAGCTGTGCCTCAAGGCCAGAGCCAAGGAGACACCTGACCATGACAACAAGTCATTTCAGAGTAAGAAGCAATATCGTTCTATGCAGAGCCTCACCCGAGATGTTCTGAACTCTTCAAGAGGAGTTGCAGGTGCTCCAGGTCTCTCAGGACAAGGCCTACATGGTTAGAATGTTTTGCCATAGAACGAGAAACATGACAGCCAGTCTTTTAATAATCAACTATCATAGTCAGTATCTGCGGCCATGAAAACTAACACGAGCTAATCAAAGCCTCCTGCTTTATGGCACATACTGATTACTGCAGGGGTCAGGAAGTACTCACGTGTTGCATCATACCACTCACAGAGTGTTTCGGGGCAGTTCACTTTCTGTTGAGGCATCAGGTATTGGTTAACACGGGAAGCAGGACAGTGATCAGATACCAATGACCTGACCCAGTATGGCACATCATACAGTAAGACAAGAAAACCCTTCAGTTAAGGCATAGCCGAAGGAGCAAGCCCTACACACCACTAAATACAACCCAGCCCAGCCAGCTAACCTATAGAAGAGCAGCACAGGAGACACCCGATGAGGATTCTACGCTTGGTTAACACACGGCCATTTTAACCACAGCCATTAAAAACTAGGGCAAACTTCTGTGTTGCAAGGTTTGTCTTAACTGGTTATTCCACCTCCTTGCCAATTTTCTTCTGTGTCATCAGGGACCACATTTAATCTCGCAGGAATGTGTCTTGATACATGTATATGAGCAGCAACACAATCAAGAGCTGGGTGGGTGTTATGTTTGCTCGTACACTACAATAGTGTACTGTTCAAACAGTCAGACATCAGTGAATTCTCCCCCCATAAACATGGTTTAATGGAGGGTCTTTTTTCCACTGCTGGATCAAACTCTCAAGGCCAAGAGGAAATTTATCTGCATGACTACCATAGTCCAACAGACTTCCTCCTCCCCCTAAGTTGCTCAGGCATTGCCTAAAGAAACAGATTGTGGTGATTTTAAGATCAATACTTATTTTTTATGAGGGAAATATTTAAAGTGACCAGAATGCATCACTTCAAAGCCACGTTTAAGATGGGATTTTCAAAGACAGCTTTACTTCCAGAAACGTCCAACTCTTGTCTCTGGGCACATAACTCCCTTGGGAAACCTCAGACTTCACCATTTTTGTGAAGGGGGAGACAAGGGAGAATGCCTGGAATTGAATTAGTTACAATGTAAGGGCTTCCGTTTTTAAGGGCAGAGTTGAAGTGTTGTGTCTGATGGCTCTGTAAACCTGAAGGCAACCAAGCACTGCACACAAAAAAAGCCAACAAATTTCAAAGGGCAACACACAGTCTTGGCTTCAGCTTGAAGAATCGCCATTAAAAAAAATAAAACAGGCTCCAGTGCTAACCCGCTCCCCAGCACACCGCCTAGGAAGGAATCTCTGACCTCACCCGGCAGGAGGCCATAGAGGGTCTCTGGCACATGGTGGGGCAGAGGGCGCTTTAGTCCATAAGTTTCCATCTGGACTTGAAGACAGGGTGAGGATATGGGCCTCCAATAGGCCATGTTTCTGTTCTAGTTGTTTGGAAGACAAGGCGCGAGCGGACACCAGGCATTTGAGGCCAAATCCGGCATTCCTTACTCAAGCAGGACTCCCATTGTGCGACTAGAGCTTCTTCAAGGAGCGTCAACCTTGGGCAACCTGCAGAACTGGGCACCTCAGGACTAGTCCCCTTCACTCTCGAATCACTTCTTTGCAGTCCCAGCTTTTATTGTTTTGTCTAAAAATTAATCAAATTCTCGTTTCAGTTCTCACAACCCTCCCATGACTTCTCGCCCCCCTGTGATCTCACGCACATTTACTAGTCTGTCTTGCAACCAGACATATTAGGGCTGGCTTTGGATATGCTTTGATACCTACTTTCCCCACTGCCCTTGGGTTGCGAGGCCCAATCAATCATCTTCAAAACTGCAACCATTTTACAGTTTCCCTTTTGAGTCTCTACTCCCGTCCACCCTGACCAAAACCCTCCCTCAAATACGCATGACGTTTCCTTTCCTGCTCCCTCTGGCTTTAGAGTTTAAAGGTCTCATGTTATTCTGATTGCCTCAAAGGCCAATAATCTTTTCCACACCAGGAAGGGGAAAATAAAAAGATGAAGGTTTAGGTTGACTGACAAAGCAAAGCACACAAGGCAGGACTAGCACTTGTAATGCCTGGTTTGTGGCTAAGCAGATAGTTCTGGTCTTATTGCTTACTACTTGAAGTGCAAAAACGAATCCCAGGAGTAAGCATGCCTTAAAATAAATTCCTAGGAACTCTGTCCTGCCATTAACTTTTTTTTTCCTCCAGCATAATACTTTATTGTACAGCTTTGAAGGAAGGGAATGCTGAACAGCACCTCCTGTCCCCTCTACCTGTTCGGGCAGGAGACTTTGGGGAAGGAGAGAACACCTACCTGTAGCTACAAGCCCAAGCACCAGCAACTGGCGCAGCACTGTACTGGATATGCATTCAGAAACAGGAAGTGGGGGAAAAATTGTCTACTTCCTGGTTTCCAGTGTGGAATAGCTAGGTATGTCAATCAGGACTTTAAGAGCCCAATCAGAACAAAAGATGGCATTAATACACACTGGGTGGCACTGTTCCACATGCACGATCTGCTGTGAAAGGAGTGTTAAGTGCCCTTCCAGAGACCGAGGTATAACTTTGTGGAATTTCAGACCATGACACTGATGAGCTTTAAAGCAAAGTAAAGATGGAGAGAAAAACAAAGAAAAGTAGTAATGGATGTGCTAAACACCCACAGCGACCTCTGGGGCATTGTGTCATTGGGGAATGAGGATTTACTAGTCGTGTCTGCCACCTATAGCTATGCTAGGGCACACCATGGGTTCGTTTCCCACTCCTTGTCACATAAGAGAAGACCACAAGCTCCTCTAGTCTTGTCTCCTACCTAAAGCCATACTAGAGCAGTCCCTTTAGTACAATGTTCCACTCACTATTATATCAGAGCAGAACCCACTTATGATCCTCTCTCCCAAATAGAATAGAGGCCAAAGCCTAATGCTTCAGAAGAAAGTGAAAAATCACATCATGCATTGGGTCTTGGGGAGGGAATTCTTCTTCGACTCCATAAGCGATCACTCTGCGCCCTGCTCCACAGGAACAGATTACTGCTATTTGGACAGCTAAGAACATTATCCAGTCCTTTCTCCAGAATCCAGCTGCACTGTTTGGGCTTTCAACAATGTAATGCAAGACAAAGTGCAGCATCACAATACTGTATGAGAGTATGAGTAGAAACAAAACAATTGTCTCAGGTATTTGTATGGAGTCCAATACCTGTCTGACCTCATTTACTCCTGTTCTGACACCTTACTGGAGCTGTTCCAGGATTAGCAGGATGCTCTGAGGTCAGGTACTGAAGGCATGGACACACTACTGACTGGCTGATGATGTGACCAATCAGAAGAGTTCTGAACAGAAAAAAAAAAATATCCCATTTTGGGTCAAAGGGTCATGGGATTTGGCACAAATACTTCTCACCATCCAAGACACTAATTTTCTCTTGCTCTCAAATATGGCTCATCAAAAGGCTTTTAATTACAAAGACATGCTGGTCTCTGCAAAGTTGAGGACGACTGTTTATTGCTTTGATTAGCAAGATAACAAGTGGAAGTCTAATTGTCTGTCACAGATGACTTAGCGTTCAATAAAGATAGCATCCTAAGACTGTCACTTTTAATCAAGCTTCAACTGCAAGTATCAATGTTTGGGTTTGATTTTCAAGTTTGGGGGCCTAAATTTCAAACACAAGCACTTATGTTCAGATGTTCAATTCTACAACTGGGTTCTAAAATGCGTTCTTTGGCACCCAAATAATCACTTAGGTAAACAAAATGCTAATTTAACAGCTCAATGGTAACACTAGCCCAGATCTTCCAAGGTACTTAGGGTCCTAGCTTCTATTGAAATCAGTGGGAGTTAGGAGCCTAAATACCTTGAGGATGCCTTAACTTTAGACTTAACTCATTAATGAGCTTTGGGTTCATTGACAAAATGCAGCTACTTATGGCTGCAAAAGCATAGCCTTAAGAAAAAGTAACTTTCAGTCTGCAATTCACACTCATACAAATTAATAAAGTACTGGTATTGTAAAGCACTATGGGCATGACATTCAGAGGTTATGGGTAGCCTCAAGTTCAACCAAAGTCAAAGGAATCTTCCAGTGCTTAGCACCCCTGAAAATCATGCCTTTAGGAAAAGTAGTACAGAGTATGGCTAAGTATTATCAGATCCCAGTACCACAATGCAACAGAATACATTTCTGAGCTCAAAAAAGGGCACACAAAAAGCCACAGATCAGCATAAAGCACAGAACTACTTTTATCCACCATCTAATTTATTAGAACTCCAGCACTGCAAAATTCTCCCTATGCACAATTAAGGCATGGTGGAAAAATCCCACCACCTTATCCACATTTGGGTTGAACCACTGCACTCCCTCTTTTCCCAGAACAAGCCTGAACAGCAGCCAGAATGAATATTAAACAGCAATGGCTCCCCTCCAATAACCCGTTCAGAGACTTTAAAAAAAAGAAAAGTTTAAAAACAACATCCGTAAGCAAACTGCTGGAATTCGTAAACCTGCTGCTTTCTCCAAATCAATCCTCATAAATTACCATGGTTTGCTCCTTCAATCCAAGACAAACTGTAATACTCTGTCACATCTCCTCAAAGTACTATCAAAAATCCTGGAATTAAACACTTCTCTGCTGTTGCACTGCCCATAACCCCCAATCCTCATCCTTCCACCTTCTTAGACTGTAAACCCTTCTCTACCTGTCGATAAAGTGTCCAATAGACTTTGGGAACAATAATACATTTAATAGCACAAAAAATTAGCAGAGAGGTGGGTAATCTTGTTCATTTAACTCAGGAACCAGCTATAAATCCTGCCAAGGGGCCATTACAGGGAGTCAGGACCATTCGCTGTCCAGGCTACTGCTTTGGAAATAATGGACCCTCCAGGGAACCACTGGGAAGTCTGCTAAAAATGCTGTAGTAAGGAGAGGATGTGCGTAGCCATATTGGTCCTCAATATGATGCATTTTATTAGATCAAGCAGTAGCCAATGCACAATTTTTGGGGCCATAAAGATCCCTGAGAAGAATGATAGAAAGATATTGTGAATTGTAAGCAACAGTACAAACAGATTCAACAAATTCACATTTAACATTTTTTCCATGATCTCAGTATAAACCTTTACCTACAGAGAACAGAGACAGCACTCCCATTCCCCAGCTCCAAACCATGGTCACCAGAGCTCACCCACCTGTTATCTAACGAATGAGCCCCACAAAAGACCTGTGGTTCACCATGGGAAGCGTGCAATGACCTTCAGATATATTTCCTGGCTATTATGGAAGAGCTTTTTAGACTGGCTCAGGGCCCAAAGCACGGGCTTGATTTATAGCTCCCTGCTCCCAAACTCAAGGATTCACTGGGGTGATCGGAGGAAGAGGAGAGCCCAGGAAGGCCCTAAACACTGGCCGAGGTAGACAAGTCCCTCGGTCCCACTAGCCTGAGCTAGGTGATGCTGAACCCTTTACAATACTGGCTTGGTCTCCACATTCCAGCCTCTGCAGCAACTTGCCAGCACGGAGACTTGAGGGCTCCACCGCTGCAAGGGGGCTGGTGGAGCGGCTTCTCCCCTCCGTGCCATTGACTGGAGGAACCTGTGCACACCCAGGCTGATGGGGGGGGTCCTCCTCTCCTCCTCCCCCAGGGCTCCCCCTTCAACATGCCGGGGGGGGGGGGTTACCCGGGGGCCAGTTGCCGCCCGGGGCCCCCTTCCGGGGCCCGGGGGGGGGGGGGGGGGGGGGCCTGGCAGTCTGGGAGCTGCCTCCCCACGTCTGCTGGGGCTCCCCTCCCCCGCGCTGGGGCGGCCTTGTGCTTATGGGCGACCTTGGACCCAACCCCCACCCTCCCCTCGGCCTCGCGGGGGCCCCCACCCGGCTTCCCTGCCCGCGGCTGGGCGGAGAGGCCCCGCCCCTCCCCCTCAGCAGGGCGCCAAGCCCCACCGCAATCCGGCCCCCTCCCCGCGGGAGCCTGGCCGCGCGCCACACCCCACCCCTCCCCGGCCTGCCAGCGACCAATGGAGGCCCGAGCTGGGGGTGGGGGCAGGAGGCCGGGCCTGAGCCCTGCGGACACCACCCAGGCTCGGGCCTAGACTAGGCCCCGCGCCCGCGGCCTTTCCTCAGCGCGGGGGCCGGGGAGCCCCCGCCTCCCTCCCCCCGCGCTGGGCTGCCCGGGAGGGGCGCAGCGCAGAGGGAGGGGCCCGGAAGTGCCGGGGGGGAGGGTGGGGGAGGGCGCTGCCCCGCTGGCCGAGCTACTCGCGGCGGCGCCTCCGCATCCCGCCCCCCACTCTCGCAGCACTCTCGGTCCGCCATTGGCCAGGCGGAGCCGGGCGGGAAGGAGGGGCGGAGGTCCTCTTCCCATTGGCCCGGCCGTCCGCCCATCAACACATCTCTCGGCCAGGGTTGGTTCGGAGGCGCCCGGCCCTGCGCGGGGCAACCTGGGAGTTGTAGTCCAAGGCCCCATTGCACCTGCAAGGCCGAGCGGGGCGGGGAAACTACAACTCCCATGAGCCTCCTTTCCCCACCCCTCTTTGCGAGTCTCCCCCCATTTGCTTGCAAGCCCCCCCTCAAAAAAAACTCCCCCCCCCCAGGAAGCACCAGCCTTGCCAAGTACAACGTATGCACGCAGCAGAGAATGGGGGGTGGGGGGGACCTGCATTAACTGCATGGCCGTAAAGTTATTTACAACCCCCCCCAGCTGGCCCCCCACCATATTGCAACTACCCCCCCCACCTTATTGCAACCCCAGCAGCCTGGACCAGCCTTGCAACTGACAAATGCAAAGAGACAGGCAGGCAGATTAAAAACACCCTCCCCTGAACATGGAGAAGAAAATGACCCCCCCCGCCGCACACACACGCGCGCGCTGCTCCCACTCTGCCCCCTCCCTTTGCACCCCCCCCCAGCGGCTATAAATTCTCGGACAACCCGCCCCCCCCC
>ML677376.1:7248207-7260957 GCA_007922305.1 Dermatemys mawii | reverse complement strand
GGAAGGGGTGCAGGGTTTGGCTGGGGTGGAACCAGGAAGGGGTGCAGTGTTGGGCCAACACTGGGACTTCTTGGGCAGTGGGGGCTGAGGGCACCTGGGTCCTTGGGAGTGGCAGACCCATGGGACGAAGGAGGAGGGGGCAGATACGGGTGGGGGACGCACTGTGAGAATAAGGAGGCGTCGGCCTTTCCTTCCTAGAGATCTGGTGGCAAGTCCCAGCAACGGGTCCTGGGCCAGGCAGGTACGTGTGTCCCAAATGCACCGACTGCTCAGCAGAGAGTCGGGGAAGGAGCAGAAGGTGGGGGGGCATTGGCACTTCCCCTTCGTTCCTGGAGGGTGCCTGTCCAAGGCACCCCCATGAAGCCAGCCCCAGTCCTGGCTGACTCCCCTCTGCCCCCCCAGGGCAGGGCAGGGCAGGGCCAAGAGCTAACCAGAAGATTCAGTCTCCCAGGCTCGACAGTTTGTGTGTCCACCCTGCAATCAGGTACCTGCGGCTGGCCCGGGCCCGCTGACTTGGGCAGGGACCCTGTTTGTCTCACCCCCCTATTGTCCCTTGCCGTTGCCCTAGGACTCCAGGCCCTTCGTAAGACGAGCCAGTGGTTAGGTCTGAGCTAGCCTCGTGCTCAGGAGACACAAGTTCGAGTCCCTGCTTCGCCACAGATGTCCTGTGTATCCTTGGGTGCATCCCCTAATCTCCCAGTTACCCCTCACTGTACATGAGGGATCACAGCACTGCCCTTGGGAGGATAAATGCATTGACGAATGGGAGGAGCTCAGATACACTGGTGATGGCGGCCAGATACCTACCCCAGCTAGTCAGATTATTAGCAGTATATTCCAGTAGCACCCAGGGGTGGTGTGGACCCTGGGGCACCAGGCGTTGCCAGACACACAGTGGGAGACCATCCCTGCCCCAAGGAGCTCACAGTCTAAATAAACAAAGGGCAGGAAGGGAAGTCCTTTGTTCGAGATCACCCAGCAGCTCAGGTCCCAGCTCTGTGCCTCAGTTTCCCCTGTTTCGAAAAGACATGTCGTTGGGCTCCATAGCTGGATGACGTCGAACACAGTGAGTCGGGGGGATCTGGGCATTGCTGTAGTGCAAAGAAGAAATAATCATCCTACGAGGACATCGGTAAAAGTCACCTTAATATTGCTCCTGTTCACATGGCGACTCCCCTCCCCACCCCCCTTCCCTCGGCGGAGCCGCTCCAGCGCGCCGGCCTCTCCAGCGCGCCGGCCTCTCCTGCTGTTTCCACGCCAAGGGAGCGCGTGCAGCAGCGCAGGAGAGGAAAGAGCTAGCTGGGGGGAGCGGGCAGCCATTTTGCTGCTCCCCTGCTCTTGCCACGCGTGGCAAGGGGGTGGCTCTGTGCAGGCTGAGCGAACCGGAGCGGTGCCCAGAGACCGGCTCAGAAACTTGGTGGAAGCAGCGGAAAGGAGAGCAGGGGAAGGCGAGGGGCAGCCAGGAGCGAGCACTGGTATGTCTGAGCACAACTGCTGCAGCACCGAGGAGAAACTCCCAGCAGGAGGCAACGGGAACGTCTCCGATCCCAGCCTGGCGGACCCGGGCTCCTTCCTGCCTTCGGATGGCACCCGAGCCAACCGAATCACTATTCATAGACATTACGGTCAGAAGGGACCATTATGATCATCTAGTCTGACCTTCTGCACAACGCAGGCCCTAATCTCACCCACAGATTTCTACCCCAGATCCCTAAATGGCTCCCTCAAGGACTGATGAACTCACAACCCTGGGTTCAACAGGCCAACGCTCAAACCACTGAGCTATCCCTCCCGCTCCTATCGCTCTCGTCTACTCCGCCGTCTGCGCTCTGGGGGTGCTGGGGAACCTACTGGTGTTCTTCCTCCTGGGCTCCCGGCCCCGCCGGAGAATGTCCAGCGTGACTTTCTTCGCGCTCAACCTGGCGGTGACCGACTTCCAGTTCGTGCTGACCTTGCCCTTCTGGGCGGCCCACACGGCCCTGGATTTCCGCTGGCCCTTCGGCAAGGTCATATGTAAGCTGGTCGCCTCGGTCTCCGCCATGAATATGTACGCCAGCGTCTTCTTCCTCACGGCCATGAGCGTGGCCCGCTACTGCGCTGTGGCGTCCTCCCTGAAGGCCGCCCAGAGCTCCTCCTCCAGGCGCCTGGCTAAGGTGGCCAGTGCCGTCATCTGGCTCTTTGCCGCCCTAGCCGCCTTGCCCTATGCCATCTTTGCCACCACTCATTGGGTCTCCGGCGATGAGCTCTGCCTGGTCAAGTTCCCGGAGCTGAAAGACATCGACCCCCAGTTCCTGCTGGGCTTGTACCAGACCCAGAAGGTCCTGCTGGGCTTTGTCATCCCCTTGGCCATCATCTCGGCATCCTACCTCCTCCTCCTCTGGTTTCTGAGCAGGAAGAGGAGGGGCAGCAGCAACCCCAAGACAAGGTCCCGGGTCACCAAGTCAGTCAGCGCCGTGGTGCTCGCCTTCTTCATCTGCTGACTCCCCGACCCAGCCCTGACGGCCTGGGGCATCATCAAATTCGACTTGGTGCCCTTCACCGACGCCTTCTACACCACCCAGGCGTACGTCTTCTCCCTCACCGTGTGCCTGGCCCACACCAACAGTTGCCTCAACCCCGTCCTCTACTGCCTGGCGAGGAGGGAGTTCTGAGAGGTGCTGAAGGGGCTTTTGCTCAAGGTAACCCCTTCCTTCAGCCAATGGGTCAGCAATGCCCGCCCTGCCAGCCAAGAGGGAACTGCCTGAGCCCCTGGGCTGTGGGTGAAGCCCCATCTTCCCTCCCACCTTTTGTCTGTCTTGGCTATTCAGACAGCAGGCTCGCCAGGGCAGGGACTGTCTCCTGCTTTGTGTATGTACAGCGCCAAGCACAAATGGGTTGCACTCTCTTTGCTATCCGTATACAGCTGTGGCAGTGGTGTCCATTCATTCAGCTCCTTGCACTATGGGGAGTGGACTGGAGTCTTTGGGGGCCCTGGAACACAGATAATGAAACTAAAGGGGGAGCTGGGGTGTGTGTGTGCGGGGGAGATCTGGTCATTCTTCAAGATGTATGTGGGATCCAAGTGTTTAGGGGACAAAATCCCTGGAAAGCAGCTCTAGGAGGAGATTTGCCAAGCTGTCGAAGGGCTTTGGACTCCTGATTCCCAGCGTCTCAATCCCTTCTGGCACAGTGAAAGTCACAGACTTGCAGGGTTAAGAGGAGAGTCTCTGAGGCAGGGTGCAGGGGTGAGGGGTGGAGAGGGGAGAGCGCCCTTGTACTGTTCTCCCTTTGAAGTCTTGCTTTGATGCCCCAAGCGGAGGAGGATTTCAGCACTCCGGACAGCTCCTCCAGGAACCCTGGGAAACTCCCAGCTGAGGAAGAAACCCAGAAGAGACTGATCCTAGGGACAGGAACGTGGGCCTTGGGGAGGGCTACCCCAAGTCTCTCCTGCCTTGGGGAACCAGGCCAGGGCAGCTCCCAGGAGCAGAGCTGGGAATCCAGCCATCCCCGCTCCGGGTGGGGACACAAGTGCTCCAGAGCTGTGAATTATAGCAACTCCTCTGGATTGTCCAGCCGCAGGGGCAAAGGGCCCTTCGTGCCGCGCAAAGCAGGGGATGTGCCATGGGGGGTGAGCTGGGCCAGTGTTTCAATCGCTGCCTCTGCGACAAAACCCAAGTGGGTGTGAAAGTCTAACGGTGAAGTCATTAAAGAGGCTGGTGGCTCGGCACACACCTGGGGAAAGCAATAGTGCTCCTATACCACTGCTTGGCTGCAAGGGAGGGAGGGAGGGAGGGAAGGAGAGAGAGAGAGGGGTGTGTGCGTGTGTGCGCGCGCGTGTGTGACCTACTGACATCGGTGATTGGATTGAATGCCACACCGCAGGGAGGGAGGGTTAGTAGGGAAAGGACAATGAGGGAGATGAGCCAGACTCCACCATTGGCACGGAAGAGCCTTGGGCATGTCTCCTAGGGTAACATTTTCAAAAAGGGCCTATTGAATTAAAAGCCCGTGTCCCATTATCCAAAGCGGAGCCTGAGCCCCCCTGACTTTCAATGGGACTCTTCAAAAACGTTGCCCTCCCTTCTCCGCATTGCCGTCGGCCCACCTGTAAAACGGGGAAGAAGTGTCCCCCTCCCGCAGGACGTGTGCCCGCGTCAGCGCGAGATCTCCGGGCGAGACGGGCAACAGGCATGTACCCGCTTCCCAATCACGGCAGGGCTGCGGATCTCGTGCCGTGGGCTGAGCGGAAGTTGGGGGTCGTGAGCCCATCCAGACTTGAGCTCGCCTGGCTGCTGCCCTTACTGAAGGGTGACTCCTTCAGCTCCTGCTGCTGCTCCCACAACTGTGAGCCAGACCTGGTAGCCCTTAGGCCAGAGAAGCCGAGGAAATTCTGCGTTCCTTCCCTAAACAAGGCAGACGGCAAGCCTCACTATGGACGGAGCAGCAGCAACTCACACCTACTCCACAGGCGCTGCCGGGTAGCTAGAAACCAGCCCTCCCGCGCCGGGCGATGCAGCTGTACAGACATACACCACTGAAGTATATTTAATACTCACAAAAAGTGGGGTGATATTTCAAGGTATAAAAAGGACGTAGGAAAAGCGGCCCAGGCTAGCTGCTGAGACGAACAGCGAAGACGGGGGGAAGTCAGGTGAGCAGCGACTCCACTCTCACTCTCTTGGCTGCTACGGGGCTGCAGGCTGAGCCCGGACACTCCTGTTTCAGACTGTCACAGTGCCCCCCGCGTGCGGTGCCGAGCCCCAGGCATATCCCGCCAGCCCCCTCTGCCGTGCCGTTGTGGTGGGAGCAGGGCTCTTCCTTGGCCGGCCGCGGAGCGTCTGGGTCGAGTTTTAGGACTGGTTCGGGCTTCACGAGCTCAGAGCTCTCCACCACTGCCGGCCCCGTCCACTCGGGGATTTCCAGGCCAAGTTGCTTCATCAGCTTGGTCATGACTTCGTCCACGTAGCCGTGGATGCGCAGGTCGGCTTGCCGGTCCTAGGGCCAAGAGACAGGAAACTGATCAGGGGGCTGACGGCTCTCCAGCCTCAGCGCATACCTGTGGGTCAGGAGCCTTTCAGCTCTGCGACACGGGCCAAAATCCAGCCCAGCTCTGGATCCACCAGCTCTCTGGTCGCCCAGATGACGGGAGCTGGTGATCTCCTTTGACTAGAGAAGCCCCGAATGCAGTCTGGGGGCCACAGACCCCTAATATGCGGCGCTCTCTCCGCGTTATGACAAGCGGAAGACGAAGCTGACCAGCCTCTGGGGCCTTCCAAACACACAGTAATGGCAGGACTCTCTCAACGGGAGACCTGACCCCAATGATTTCGCTCTGGTTTTCAAGGGCTCCAGGTGTACATGTGAAGTGGGCATGGCCCTGCAACTCGCATCATGCCTTGGACTGACTCTCAGCTCTGCACCGATCAGGCAGCGTTTGGGACAGATTTCAGAACTGTCCCTACAGTGATCTTGAAGCAGAAACAAGGGGTGAACTGGCAGTGCAAGGAGGCAGAATTATCCCTCCTGGGGATTAAGAGGCAGGTATCTGGGTGGCTTTCAGGGACACAACCCCTGGGAAGTGCCCGGTGAGGATCACGCTCAAGACAGCTAAAAATGTAGAGCCTTGCAGCCAGGATGTGGAAAGGTCCCGACCCTATCCAGCCTGGAGGAGGCCAGAAAGCACAGAGAAACTCCAGGAACACCCAGTGGTCTTCAGGCAGGGCACAGTCACATAACTCCTCATGTCTCTGGTCAGCAGGGGATTAAACAACAGCACTATGGGCCTTTATATTTGTTCGGGACTGGGGCAGGACACAGGGCTCTGAGGTTGGAAACACATCGAAATAGATTGGTTGAATCACTACAGAACATGTTCTGGAGAGAAGACTCCTGCACTGCCTAGGACAGGGTCTAGATGATCAGAGTGATTTTTTCCACCTCTAGCCTAGATACACTTGGATGCTCTTGGAAACAAACTGCCTTGGTTCTGGACCAGGATTCTAATGATCAGGGTATTCGAGGGAGGTCGGAACATAAATAAAACTGGTTCAATTCTAGAGTCTCACAGCGAGGACTTAACTCAGACACTCAGGATTCCAAGTCACCTGGGGATGTGGGGTGGTTTTGATCCCCCTGGAAGGTTTATTTTTAATCATAGATCTAAGGGCTTTAGCGATGGGGACCCAAAATGTTTACTTACTAAACTAGGTTGATTTCTTCTAGCTGGCACTGTAAGCGGGCCGCCTGGCTCCTGGACGGACCCACTTTTCAGGATTCAATCAAGCACCCACGAGGGCCGAGTGCTAAGGCTGGAATAAAACCAAGGCCTGTCAGACTGGAGCTGGGCCGCTCGGAGCCCAAGGCGCTGGTCAAAGCATTTTAACTCACGTGCTTCGTCGCTTGCAGATTCACTATGACCAGCTTCCCTCCTTTCCTCTTCGTGAGCAGGGGGAGGTTGCCACTGGGTTTGATCTGAAGAGAGGTCCCAAGAGTGACGGACAGGTCAGCTTTCCTGCAGGCGAAAGAGAAAACAGTGAACCCTCGAAAGGGAACAGAGCTAGTCCGAGTGGCTGAAGTCACCTTCTCTAAGACAGAAGGCCAGACGCCCGCCAGGTCTTACTGCGCCTCTGACGAGCCGTATGTTACAAGCGTTGGAATAAACTGCATATCAAGGCAGGTTCAGAATCGGAACCTGGGAAATCAGGGAACAAAACCCCATTTCAAGCGATGGGCAACAGACTTTACTTAAAACTGGCAGCTCTTGGGGGCAGGGACTCTCTCTTCTGTGTTTGTACATCAGTTAGCACAATGGGATCCTGGTCACTACACCGGTATCAATAATTATAACGAACTAGGCCTTAGAAAGTCTTGTAAATATCCCCCGAGCCCCAACAACAACAATTCGATGTCCTTTCATTTCCTCCCACGTACTGTCCTTTACACTACAAGATCTGTGAGGCAGGGACTTATTTACTTGGCACTAATCGCTTAATGTACATTGCTACGTCCTCTTAAGATGCTTGATCCATAATAAGGAAGGAGACCCAGGAAATCTCCTTTCCTTTTGGGGAATACCACAAGTACTTGGAATCATCCAACCACCACCTCACTGGCAAAAGCTGTTGGTTTCTGAATGTTGCATTTACCCCACTATCTGCAAAGTCTTTTGGTGATAGGCCAGGTACAATCTCGGTCTCAAGAGGAAAAGGAGATCTGCTTAGGGGATGTTCTTAATACACTTTGACCCCTGGAATCCAATAGTGACACTCTTCCATTGCAATCTATAATTCTGGCCAGCTCCAGTCATTCTTAAGGATTAGACAGGGTTCAAATCCTGGAACAAAAGGCCAGTGAACTGGGAATGGCAGGTCAGATTCCAAGTATCTGAGCAGCCTAATTCACCCCACCAGATGGCGAGAAGCTTGGAGAGGTCTCATAGCAACAGTTTTCATGCTGAACCAGTTGCCAGGTGATTTTATTGAAGTACCAGGGTTTAAACAAAAGGGTGCCGAAACACAGTGCTGTGGAAAGCAATACCTGCAGGCGTCATCTGCTAGACTGAGGTCCCGATCAGGCAGAGAATCTTCCCAGTCTAAAATAGTGTCTATTAATTTTCCTCTGGAAAAAAAAAGCCAACAGGAAACAGGGTTAGCTTTGCTCTCAGACAAGGAAAATTCAGGGACAGGGGCCTAGCTGCAGAGCTGCTGAGTAGAGGCTCATCACACAACGTTGGGTCGTTTCATTTCTTGATTTCCATAGCCAATTAGCTCCATTTGTAAGATAGACTTTCGAACTCTGGCCTGCATAAGTTCAGTGGGGGATCTGAGAGTCAAGCTGGGTTTGGCAAACAAGAGAAGCCCCCAGCACTGGGGGAACAGAGGTCAGAATGTGGCTCTGCGACTGGAACTTTGTTAGGAATTCTGTGATGATGGGGGAGTTGGAATGGAGTCCATGAGATCGACTTTCTGTTCTCTGGACAACGTGCAGTCACTGACACCTGTCCATACAGAGTGCAAAGAGCCACTCAGGCAGAACAGCGGTATCCTACCCCCTGTTTGCATTGATGTAAATGACCATTTTCAAAGAACCACTTTTCCAGCCCAATAGCCCAGGTTGCAGTGAAAATCACACTGCAAAGAATCTCCACCTTAAAGCTGAACCATTAAAAACAAAGTTCCTTGTTAAATATAACTAATGCAAGCAGCAGGACAGAGTGGAATCATGTATACTGCTACAGGAGAGAAAACGCCCCTCTCAACGCAGCAATCACACAGTGCAGCGCAGTCCAGCTGCAGTGGACCCACATGTAGCCCGTATTCAGGGAGCAACAGAAGGGCACCTAGGTACCTAACTCCCATTGACAGATGATGTGAACTGGGTCCTGAGCTCCCATTTATACCTTTGAAGTTCTCCTGCCCAGTCTCTGCTTTTCACAGGAGAGAGTTTAACAGACTGAACTTGACCAGAGGGGGTTGGAGTGTGGGAACCGCCCCACTCCTAACACAGAGACACAAACGTGAGCCATTGGCCCTTCCTAGAGCACCTTAGAGGAGCCCTCCAGGTACACTCAGACTGCGCCACGTGGTCAAAACAAAAGACACAAACATCCAGGACATGGTGGAGTCGGGGAGTTTCATAACTGGTATATTGCTGCAGAAGGCAATTCTGCCTTTCCCTTCCCCCGCGGCGATCGCTCCATGGTACGTACCGGCAGGCGCGAAGCCCTCTGGCTTTGGAGACATCACACAGCCTGCCTGTCGGCTTGAGGCCCATGCTGCCCACGACAGCGTCCCGCACGTACTGCCTTCGGGTGCAACGAGAAAGGAGGCAATTCAGGGGGCGAGACAAACAACAAGGCTGTTCACAGCAGTCAGCATGCAAGTGTGCAGAGAAGAAAGATGCTAGAACGCCCCCGCCGGGAATGGCAAACCGTGGCCAATGGGAGCTTCAGGGGAAGTACCCACAGGCAAGGGAAGCGTGCGGAGCCCTCTGCTCCCCCCCCCCCCACAGGGACGTGGGGCCAGCCACTTCTGGGAGTGGTGCAGGGCCAGGGCAGGCAGGGAGCCTGCCTTAGCCCCACTGTGCACCACTGCCACCCTGGAGCCATTCAAGGTAAGTGGTGCCGGGCCGGAGTACACACTCAGAACCCCTCCTGCCCCCGCATCCCAACCCCTGCCCTGAGGCCCCCCCCAGCACCCTGCACCTCAACCCCTTGCCCTGAGCTCCCTCCTGCACCCCTCTCTGCACCCCAGCCCCCCAGGAAAACATTGAGAATCATGCCCCTTTGGTGCTAAGAGAAGCTGGAGATGGACATTATTGGCCAAATCCATCCCCAGTGTCACTAGTGAAGTGAACAGTTACACCAGGGACCAATTTGTCCCTACACCATAGTTCTACCCATGGCAATCTCCCTCTCAAGGAGTTTAGAGCAATAATTTCAGAATTTAGGATTTGCATTTCCTAGAATCAAAAGGCAAAATCCAGACGGCTGCGACCTCTTCTTCCTATTTGGCAAACATGACCAAGACCTTGTTACACGGCGAGACCACTGATAAGCAAACAGGGCATGACCAATACAATGCACAGATTACAGGAGCGGTGAGGATCTTCCATGGGGGCATGAGTCAGTGTTCTCACAATAAGTGAGAAGATTTAAATATTTACACAGGGGTTGTACGGGACAGATTTGCTCACATCGCATGCCCTGTGCTCGCTGTATCTGTGACCAAACTTGACGGCAGCTAGAGCAAACCGTTCTATAACGGACTCCAGAACGGCAGTGACCCTCTGTACCCCAGAGACACACCCAAGGGGTACGATGCCCCCCAGCAGCAGGGCAGCGGAGAGACTCACTCACGATGCCTTTTTACACATGAGTGTGTCTTGACCGGACTGGCAGGGATGACGTACTTGCCACATTTCACACATTCCTCCACAAACATGTTCCCGTGCAGCTCGGCCAGCTTGTCCCTGCAGAAGAAACAGCAAAGATGAACGGAAGCCGTTTCCAGAGGCCACACTGCCCCTTGGTGACCCGGGCTGCTACCGGCATCTGGGCCCGGCTGGGTAGAGAGATGGAGAAGGGAGGGGCAGTACCGTGGGAATCCAGATCGCACATGCAGGCCGTCCACGTTTTGGCTGACCAGGAACTTCAAGATGCCGACTCTCTGCAGCTCCAGCAGCGCCATGTGGGTCTTGGAAGGCCTGGCATTCTCAAAGGTAGTGTCAAACTTGGGGGACAATCCCCTCTCCTCCATAGTCCATACGCCATTGGGCCCCCTGTTGGGGGGGAGGAGAAAGAAGTCAAGTTATAACTGGAGGTAGCAGGCGTGACGCAGCAAACACCCGGCTAGCTCTAATTAACGGGGAGAGAGCAAAGTGAGTTGCTAAATGAAGGCGACCTGCTTCCATGGCAGTTCTGTCCTTGATGTGATGAGAACATGTCTGAGCCCTATGGCTGTAACCTTGGTGCTTCATTCAGTGTTGCTGCAGGCAACATTTTAACATTAAAAAGTAACTAACAAGATGGAAATGAGAATGAGAACTTGGATACTGAAAGTACAGCATGAAGAGCAGGCAGTACTGGAAGGACGGCATCCAATGGAGGGCAAGACCCAGTGGGCCTAAAACCTGCAGGGGAGCGCTCAGAGCTGCCTGTGGACTATGGGGCATGATACAGGTACAATGGTATTAGGCTTAATTCGCTGAAAACATCTCAAGAACTACAGACTCGTTCGGCAGATTGTGTTTCGTGAGACCTCTCCAAATACATCTGAGCAGACTGTATGTCAGTTATTGTTCAAATGCCACTGATTGAAAAACAAAAAAACCACGCTTGCTGTATATTCTTATCATTAAAACTATGAATAATTTTAAAAAATGAGGCTTCATTAGGAGTAGCTGGGGGAGGAATCACTGCCTGACATATCAGTAAGAGCACAATCTCTGCAAATGGGGAAGGAAGGGGTGCCTAGATGGGAAGGAACGCCAATGGCGTAGGTCCACAGCAGTCTCGTTTCTTGCTCAGTGGTGGCATAAGGCACACCACATGGAGTTAACATGCAACTTGCATGCTGAGGAGACTGTCGATCGTAGCCAGAGGTCCAGCCAACAAGAGCCTGTAAGAAAGAAAGATGCACTTCATCTGCCCTCCACTTGTTCATTTCCCTGCTAGGACACTGCCGGTGCACAAATTACCCCTCCTTTTCCACAGTGTAACACATACTTCTCCTTTAAGTGGCCTCTACATTCAACCTCAAGATATCTCAGATTCACTGATTGGGGAATGGGCATGTGTTGGGGGTTGGGAGCACCATGCGGTTAGCTGGACACAAATCAAGATTGAAGAGACCTATTGGGGCAGGATTATACTGTAGGAAATAATCTCCAGTGCTTTGCCCAATCTTAAATGAATTGAGCAATGGCACTTCCATTACTTCCCCTGAGAGACGAGTCCACAGTCTGAAATCTTTCCCTTATCAAATTCTTCCTAATGCTGAGCCCTTTACTCCTGGCCACATCCCCTTAAAACACTCTTCCTCCTCCCTCTTCAACCTTCACACGCTTCAAATGGAACACAGGCCAATATGTGTTCTAGACTGTGCTACCTACCATGTGACCTTGGGCAAGTCGATTCACTTCCGTGCCTCGGTTTCCCCATATTTGAACAGAGATAGTAATACTTTCCTACCTCCTAACAAGAGCACATGTCTGCAATCCAGAGGAGCCACCAAGGAGATTCTGGGCACCATTACATTATCACTTAGTAGGATGTTCATGAGCAACCCCATTCAGTTTAGACACAGAATCCCCTCAGTAACAAGACAAGCTGAGGGTAGCCACAGCTACTGAAAGTGGAAGTTATCAGCCAGGAACAAGCACGATGGGACATGTTGCTGTGCCAAAAAACAAAGTTTGCAGCCGAAAGCATCACAGGAATTGTACTGCCCAGACAGCCAATGTGCAGACAGTACTACTCTGCTTCTGGGGTGGCTCAGACAGGTCTGCATAGAAACAGCACCACCTGCTGTTTCAAAGGAACAGATGGGCCTAGAAAACAGAAGGACTCAAGAGTTCGAAATGTCACTGACTCAAAGCCCTGTCTTATAGAACCTTTTGCCAAACTCCTGTGAGACAGGCACATTTCCACCGATGGGGAAACTGAGGCACTGAAAGGCAAAGTGACTCGCCTATGGTGAGTCAGTGGCAGAGCCAGGAATAGAACCCCCAAGTTCAAACTCAGCACGTCGCTCTGACCACTAGCTCACCCTGCCTCGATGAGGAAGGACATTTCTTCAGTCGGTGCCCTTACCTGAAGTCAGGGATTCCAGAAGCCGTACTGATCCCGGCTCCTGTGTGAAACACCACATTGGAAGAACCCCTTATCAGGTCCGCTAATGCCCGCACTTTCCTCTCCAGCTCCTCTGGCGGGTCGAAAATCTGAAGGGAAATAAAAATGGAAATGGAGAGCCAGAGAGAAGCGTTCCCACCACACCTGCCCGCAGAAAAGTGGATACGTCCTTTCACCCCAGCCCGCCGAGCCCAAGATGACAAGTTGACTGAAGGGGGAAAAAGTGTATGAGCAGGGCGTGGAGATAAACCAGCACTGGCTGCCAAACCTCCCGGCCTGGCATTGGGAGCGGGCAGCGAAACGGTCTCAGGATGTTCAGCTTTAAACCTCAAATCTGCTCCAGCGAGGTGAGGTGTCAGGGACGTGAGGAAAAGCACCCCAGGGTGGGGGTGGGGTGCAGGGCCCCCTGGGGGGGAAGAAAG
>ML677376.1:7211006-7238207 GCA_007922305.1 Dermatemys mawii | reverse complement strand
TCCCCCGCCCCCGTCACCTGCTGCCCCCCGGGCCAGGGTCGGGGAGCACATAGGGTCTGGCTCAGGGCCGGCCCGACCTGGGGATCCGCTGGATCCCAGCCCTGCTGTGACTCCTGGAATTCCCTCTCCTGCCCACCCTGGCCTAGGCTCCTGGTGTTTCTCCTGCCCCTGTCTGACTTGGGGGGAGCACAGGTGATCTCCAGCCGACCCATCAATCCCTGGGAGGCTGATCCCCCACGTACCTGCACCCCTCCACTGCTCCCTGCCTACCTGCCCAGGGGCTACTCTAGGCTCCTGGCACCAGTGTGAGCTCCGGTGAATGGGATCCTTAAGAACAAGGCAGCTGTTCCTACGGGGATGCGCTCCTGAGAGGAGCTGCAGCTTCTGTTGACTTCAGGCTGAATTGTGGGGCTCAGCACCCATCCGGCTTGGTGTTGTCGGTGCGACCCGGGGTGCTGAGGCCTGGACCATCAAAGGTGGCTAGTGGTAGGCTGGGCCCTGGGATTAGGACTAGCGGAGGGACCGGTCTGCGGGGGTAGGTGACATTCCCCGCTCTCTCAAGGTGACTCCCATTTTGACTGCAGCGGAATTGGCTTTTATAGGCAGCCACGCTCCGGATTTAATCAGGAGGGTCCGGGCTTTCCCTCCGCCTGTGCTCGGTGTCATTGAGTTAAACCAGCATTCCGCACTTCAGTACCTGGGGAGAGCAAATGTGGAACCCGAGGGGGTGATGGTGATTAGGCCCTGAATCTGCCAAGGTTTGTGCCCACACTGAGCAGCGTGCACCCGCGAGTGCAAATCTAAGAACCTCCGTAAGTCTCTGCAGGATCAGGACCATAATGGGGAACGGTGGTTGCATCCTGGCTGCCGGGAGATGAAACCCGCAAGAGGTGTTCTTGAATCTGGCGGCGTGGGAGGGAGGTGGACGGTGATGTGTTCCCACGAATTCCGCCGTGAGTGTTCTGGGTGGAGTTCAGCTCGCTGGGGTCCCCGGTGTGGGTGACAGCTTGCAGCGCAGACCAGTGGATTCTCGGCGGTCGACGGGAAAGTCAAACGTAAAGCTGGCTGAAAGACAAAAAGAAAACTTCGGTGGCAGGCCCGGAGATCAAAGCGCGATGTCAGCTGGGATTCCTGGGAACCACGGTGCCGGCCAAACCGCGGGGAGTCCGGAGAAAACCAGCAAACCTGCAGGGAGGCTGAAGGGACTAGAAAGCCAGTTTTCAAAAGTGCTCGCTGATTTTGAGTGTCAGCTTTCCAACTAGATGGGACGAAGCGTGAGAAAATACAGGGGACGGCCCGGCCTTGGCTGAGGGATTGCGCCTGCTGTGTTGCTGAGGCTTTTCCATTTCGAGTTTCTGTGAATTGCGGAGCCCATGGTGTGCGTGGCGCATGGGGTCTCAGTTGTGGACTCCTTCGTCCTGGGGGTATGTCAGTTCCCTCTTAAGATCTAAACAGGGCTCTGGAAGCTCAGAGGAAGGGCCTGCGATCGGCCTGCCTGTGGTACTTCTCTGCCCCATCCCTGTAGTACGTGAGTACCCCTCCGGGGTTAGTGCTTTTGTCACAGTACCCCTCTGTGGTAGGGCGGTGCTATTATTTCATTGCACCGATGGGGAGCTGAGGCACAGAGAGGCTAAGGCCCAGATCTCCCGAGGTATTTAGGTGCCTAACAATAGGATCTAGGCCTAAGTGACTTGCCCAAAGTCACACAGGGAATCTGTGGCAGAACAGGGAATTGAACCCAGAGCTTCTAGGTCCTCAGCTAACATCCCAGCTTCCTCTGGATGTATCCTTTCCCCCTCCCTCTCTGGCGAGCTGTGGTAGGGCTCCAAAGTCCTTGATTTTGTCCCTGTTTGGGTTTCAGAGCCACGACTGGGGTAAGAATGATGAGAAGCTCCTACAGGCGGTGGACTACAACGACCCCGAGAAGGTGACGTCTCTGCTCCTCCGCAAGAGCCTGGTCCCCACCAAACTGGACTCGGAGGGCAAATCCTCGTGAGTCACTCCCCCTGTTAAAGAGACTGGGCCGGAGTCTCTATTCTCCCTCATCCCTGGGTTTGGGGTGATAGCTTTAAGCTACTGTTGTATTTCTCATAGTGTGGGGCCTTGCCTGGACTGTGGCGTATGTGAGAGCAACCCCAAGGCTGCTCTCTCACATGCTTTGCTTCCCACAGCCCCAGTATTCAAAAGCGGCCCTATGGTAACAAACCAGTTGCTGATCAACTCTTGGCCAACTCTTGTGGCCAAGAGTTGATCAGCAACCCTACAAAACCAAACCAGAGTGAAAGAGATTGGCAAGGAAACAGATTAGTCACATGTTGAGGTTTTTTATGGAAACTTTTCGGACTCTGGCCTTTTAAGCAGAGCCAGCGTGGGGGTGACGGGAGGGGTCTGTGGAGCAAGAATGATGATGGGAGCTCCCTGTTCGTGCCACAGGTTCCACCTGGCTGCCATGAGAGGGAACGTGGACTGCCTGGAAGTGATGCTCGCTCACGGAGCGGATCCCATGACCACAGACAGCTCCGGTAGGCAGCACAGCACGATTGGACTCCGCCCTGACGTGACAGTGGGGACGCTGACTTGGGCTATTTCGAACTGGACAAAGCAGTAGAAAACGTTCCACCAGGACCGCTCCTGTACTGTGCAAGGGGCATTGGAGTTAAATGGGACCTTATGGATCTCTGCCCTGTCTAATTTCTGTGTTTCCCAGCCATAGGATCAAGCCCATTCCTGTGGAGCTGCCATGCAGGCTCCTCTGGGGTCCTTTAGTCCAATCTTCATTGTTCTCCTGGTCGTCCGCCAGCCCTCCCCTGGGATGAAAGGGACGGATCTCTCCAAATCCCTGTAATCTCTGACTCAGCCGCTGAGTAAGCTTGGTGATCCTTTGCAAGAAGGCATCAAAGCCGCTCAGCCTTCTTACTTTAAAAACTCCCCGCAGGCGTGAGCTGAGCACAGCGAAAGGGGCGAGGAGAAATCTTGTGTCCGTCAGAGACTGGCTGTATGTTGGGATCCCACATTCCACTGCGGTTCTAACCGGACGGATTGGAGCAGTGGAGTGTGGCCCAGGCGGATAAGAATCATCACGCCCTTGCTAATAGCTGGCACTGGTTCTGGTAGTGTGTGTAAAAGGCACGGCCAGCACCGACTGCTTTCACATACTAGAGCTTTCACATGCTCTTAGGAGGGGTATTGGCAAATCTGCGTGAGTCACTCCCCCTGGTAAAGAGACTGGGCCGGAGTCTCTGTTCCCCCCATCCCTGGATTTGGGGTGATAGCTTTAAGGCACTGTTGTATTTCCCATAGCGTGGGGCCTTGCCTGGGCTGTGGCGTATGTGAGAGCAACCCCAAGGCTGCGCTCTCACCCGCTTTCCTTCTCACAGCCCCGCAATTCAAAAGCGGCCCTATGGTAACAAAGTGGTGGGTGTGGCCAAGAGATGATCGACAACCTTACGAAAACAAACCAGAGGGGAAGAGATCGGCAAGGGAACAGATTAGTCACGAGCTGAGGTTTTTAAAGGATTTTTTTGTAAATCCTTCTGCATGCTTTAGACTCAAAAGAAAAGTGGTCTCAGTATTTTAAAATTTACACCATAGGAGGAGCTTCAATGAGATCCTGCAGCCTGCTTTGTGCTGACTTTTGTGGCATCTCACAAGCTAAGCAAGGTCTAGCCTGTTTGCTCTTTGGATGGGAGACCTACGGGCCACTGAGGTGTTTCAGGGAAGGGGTGTTGGTGATTCAGTGAGCGGTGGTCTTTTTCTCCCAAGCTGATGATAAAGTACTGCCCCAGCAGGGGGCTAGGGGGCGCTGTGCTGCTGGATTTCCTACTGTTTGGCTCCTGACCACTTACAGGTTTCAGTGTGGTAGCCGTGTTAGTCTATCAGCAAAAACAATGAAGATGCCACAAGTACTCCTCATTGGGTTTGGCCCCTTACGGTGATTCCAGATCCTATTCCATGGCGCTTTTTGTCACGCTAGGAGAGTTAACCCTGGATTCCTAGTCAGATTCCAGCTTGGCAAATTACATAGTCTCCCTGCTTTTCTCGTGCAGCTCTTATTAGCTAGAGGAGTCCCCGTTCCTTAAGCCACCCCGTGGCGCTGCTGTGAATGATAAACCAGCTGTTGCGTCCTGCCCCAGAGGTGGCTGCAATTTGGTGGTGGGTGACCCGATCCATGGAGATCGGTTACCTGCCTCGGGGTGGGGATTGAGAAGAAATTGTTTCATGCTGCTGATTTGTTTTGATCTCCCCGGATGCACATAGAAAGTATCGCCATCACTATGATTACCTCTTGACTTGCCTGTCTGTCTCTTTCCAGGGTGCAACGCACTCCACCTGGCAGCAAAACACGGCCACCCACAGTGCGTGAGCAAACTGTTGCAGGTAAGGCACCTGGAGTTCGACAGGGAGGGATGTGTCCTTTGTAGGTGTTGCACCTCTGCCAGCTGGAGATCAGGGTACAGGGAGCTGGTGGGGAATCTAGCAGCCCTCAGAGGATTCACATCCTGCGAAAGCTCCTGGCCATGCAGGGAAATTGTCCGTGCGACTTTTCAGTCTAGGGAACAACCTAGGGACTGTTGGAATTGCCACCTGGAAGTGAAATCTCCATACTAGGGCTGGTCAAACATTTTCCATCCAAACTGTTTTTCAATGGAATATTGGGATGTTGGCCAAGTGTTGTATGAAAAGTGTCCGCTTTCTGGAGAAAAACTTGTTTGGCTGGTTTTTTTGGTATGTAAAAAACTGGAATCCCTCAAAAACCAAAATATTTTGATTGGGACATGCTGCCATAGTGCCTCATGGGAGTTGCAGTTCAGTTGCCATGTCCCTATTTTCCTCTATAGGATGAGCTCCTTGGCCAGACTATGTCTCCCTTGATGCACTATGGCCGGGGCCTCCCATGATGGACCTGCCTCCCCTTGTCAAGAAGGGAGACCATGGTGAATCATGGGAGGTGTAGTCCTACCAGGGAGCCCTGCCTGTAGAAGAGAATGGGAGCACGGGGCACCCAAACTACAAGTCCCATGAGGCACCATGGCAGCATTTGAGACATTTAACATTTTCAGCCCTTTAACCTTCTTTTTGTGGGTGACTTCAGACAGTGCTTTGCTGAGCCAGCCAGCCAGGATTTGCTGAAGGTGTCACCGCAGAACAGAAGTGCCGTGGTGCTGTGAATAAGGTGCGGTAGTGTAGATGAGGGTGAAAGCAGGAAAAGGGAGTTGATCCACTTCTCATGTGGGGAATGTGGTTTTCAGTTCAAGTTAGTTTACCTGGGACCTTTTGGGTGCTATTGCGGCTCGCAGCCAGAAGACAAGCATGCGGATCCCACCCTGGCTTCTGGCCCCGTTACCATTTGCAGCGTGACCCCAGTCCTGAATTTCCCCCAAACCGCCTGCCTCTACAACATCCAGCCTCCTCCTGGAACACACCCAGAATCATTAGCTTTATTGCCACTCTGAAGAGTCAATTTACGGCAGTCCATTAATTTAATTGGGGGTTGACAAACACTCCGATTTCAATCACAGCACTGCACTGATTTATAGAAAAAGTAACACAAGGTTATTAAAGAACAAATCAGAGGCTTGAGTGATCCCAAATGTAAGGAATAAAGACAGAAAAGCTTACAAACAAAGCAGAAGGAAAAAAGATGCCCCTAAGACTAGAACTTGGTTTGAGAAAGGTACTGTCTCGGCCCAAGTAGGTTTCTCACCTAAACTTAGTTCCCGGAAACTTCAGCCCCCTCTTGGTTGAAGGACCCAACCTTCTATGAGCTCTGGTGATGGACCACTCCGGGATTCTCGCCCCTTTCTTTTTATAATCCAGGAAAACTTTGCGGTGTTTCTTTGACAACTCTCTCCTGTCACAGGCTTTCCTAAAAGACCGTACCTGCTACGCTTTATAACACAGCGATGTAAACAATCCATTGAGTCAACCATTTCTCATACAGACCCCTGCCTTTGTCCTGGAAGCTATCTCCCACGCTTGCTAGGTTGACGGCTTGGTTTATCTGCTACGTAAATGTACCTTCATTGTCTCTGCCTGACAACCAGATAAGCTGGTCAGACAAGCAAATACACATGCCTTTATCTAAGGCAGACAGGTCGGATGGAGTGATCGCCCATCACGTTTTAAGCACATAATTCTAGCACATGTAGTTCTATGGCCATACCGAATACATGCATCACACAAGAATAGTAATGATCAGGGAGTTATTAGTTTCCCGTTGATATCTTGTTTGGCAGAAGCTGGGAATGAGGGACAGGGGATGGATCACTTGATGATTCTCTGTTCTATTCATTCTCTCTGGAGCACCTGACATTGGCCACTGTTGCAAGACAGGACACTGGGCTAGATGGACCTTTGGTCTGACCCAGTAGGGCCATTCTTATGTTCTTATTACAGGCAACCTTTTGGGTGTCTACATGACAACGGTGTGTTAGGTGTAGTGAATAAGTCAGGCCTGACAAGAATTGCTGACATTACCTACCCATGGGTCTCTCTGACAAATTCCCCATGTCTTCTCTTTACCCGTATACCACCGGGAAGGTAGTTGTCCCCTGTGCTTCACTCACCATCTTCTCTGCCCACTAGGCATCTTGCCCGGTGGATGGAGCCGACAGCAACGGTCGGACAGCGCTCCACCATGCAGGTCAGCAGCGGACCCTCCGTCCCACTTCATCCCCTCCCTCCCCCTGACTTCTTAAACACTGGTGTCAAATCAGTGGGGTAAACCGCCTGCCTGTAACTTGACTTCTAGGGAGGATTTCCAAGGCAGGTGGCTGCGTAGACGGGTGAATGCCCAGGGGAGTGAGGGCCAGGAATGTGCCCAGATTCCATGGTGATGGGGCCACGTGGATCCAGTATCCCTAAACAGAAGTGTACGCTCTCTCCATCCAGTGTAGTATCTTGGGGTTTGCCATTGTGGGCCAGCTCCTGGCATGGGGGAGGGCTATGGAGGGCCAGTGAGCAGGGTTTCACGGTCCCTCTCTTCCTCTCTAGCTGTTGGCGGCTGCATCTCCTGCTCAGAGATTCTCTGCGATTTCAAGGCCTCCTTGAATACCAAGGACAAAGTGAGACGATTCTTTCCGTCAGGTTTATGCTTTGTTGACCTTCAGGGGGGTTGGTTTCCCCTGCACAGAGTCAGCACAAGCCTAGGTGCCCCTTACTCTCCATTGGAAAGGTGGGGTAATGTAGCAGAGAACCAGATGTGCAGAGATCACCTCACCCACCACTGAAATGCAGCCACCTCTTGGGTGGAACGCAGCAGCTGTTTCACAGAACACAATAACAACAAATATACCTATTTTGCCTCCCGCTCCTAATGGATGTTGCTGTGTAAGTACCCGAGATAGACAGGATAATGCCCGGTGTTAAAGGATATGAAGTGAAGAGGAATCTTGCATCTAAGACTATATCCACACTAAGGCGTTAGCAAAATTTATGTCGCTCAGGGATGAGAATATTCTATCCCCCGAGTGACATAAGTTATACCACCATATGTGTTCATGTGCACGGCACTATGTTGGTGGGAGAACTTCTCCCGCTGACGTAGCTTATGCCACTCGCAGAGAGGGCTTTATGATGTCAATGGGACCGCTCTTTCCCATCGGCATAGAGCGTCATCCGCAGATGCGCTGCAGCAGGCCCTGGGTTTTACAACCCTGTTTAGTTTGCTCTCTTTGCACATGGTGTCCACCTTTCAAAAGATCTCATTAATTTGTAAGTTGGGAGACCTGGGTTCAGTACCCTTCTCCGCCACAGACCTCCTGTGTGACCTTGGGCAAGTCATTTAGCCTCCCTGGGCCTCCCTCTCTGGACAGTGGGATAATAGCCTTGCCCTGCCTCCCGGCGGGGTGGATAAAGCTAGTGAAATGCTTTGAGTTCCCCTGCTGGAAAACACTGTAGAAGAGCCAGGTTTCATTATGATTAAGAGAAGGGTTGGTGTCCATCCCCAAGTGCCTGCCTGGTGACGGGACAGTGCGTGCTCTGTGGGCTTGTCGTCTGCCTGCCACAGGGTCTCACTCTGGAAGGATGGGGGGACGCTCCCAGGAGGTGGATACCAGACAGCGAAGAGGGCTGTACTAACCTATATCAGACCCAGGCTCCCCATTTCCCCTCTCCCCATATTGACCTTCTGTCACCTTGCCCCTTCTTTAGGATGGCTCCACCCCTCTGATCCTGGCAGCTAAGATGAGCCACTCGGAGCTGTGCCAGTACCTGCTGCATCGCGGAGCTGCTGTGAACAGCAGAGACCAGCAAGGCAGGTGGGCTCCAAAAGGCCGGAGAGGAGAGGATTAAAGTACGGGAGAGGGGGCGTCTGGATGAGTTGGGCTGAGGATCTGCGAGGCAGCGTCTTACAAGCCCGGCCTGCACAGATCCTGCCTTTGCCTCGGGTGGGGTGGGACAGGGAGATGGTGCAGGTGAGCTCCCTGCCTGGAAGCGGGGTTCCAACATGCAATGTCTGCTGGAGTCTGGCCGGGGTTCTCGCTCCTGTTGATTGCAAACGTGAGCAGGCCTGTCCTCGAGGCAGAGAGGGGAGAGGGGCCAGGTGCAGCAAGAGAGCAGGGCTAGGAGAGTCAGCCCCAGCAGAGAAGAGGGTTCCTGCCCAGTTCCCCAGCCTCATGCTGCTGGCTCCGGAGGGTGAGCAAGGCCCTCTCTCTCCTCCCACCTGTGCTGTAGAACGGCCCTGATGCTGGCCTGTGAGACCGGCAGCGCGGAGACGGTGGAAGTCCTCGTTCATGCTGGGGCGCGGGTCGGCCTGGTGGATGCCAGGGGCCAGGACGCAGCCCGCTACGGCCAGGCCACGGGGAACGCCTTGATCCAGCACTACCTGCAGGACGCCTCCCAGCGCCACTCCTGGGCCAGCGGTAAGGTGCCCGGGCCAAACCCCGTCTTTCCCGCGATCGCCTCTGCGGCGGTGTCTCGCCCCTGCCCAGGGGGAGGCGGTCATGTCCCTTCTTTGCAGGTGGGATGACTGGCCCGACTGCTGGGTGGGGTGAGGGAGCATGTGTGTTTCCCCGGTTGCGTAGGGGGGTGTCTCTGGGGCGCCCCTCCTTTTGCCCACCCTGCTGGTCCAACTCTGTATGGGAGGTGCCTCTCCCGGGACTGGCCAGAGGGGGGCACTGGAGAGTGACAGGTGGTGCTCCCTCCGCATGTGCGTCTGCCAGCTGAGGGGTGGGAGTTGGGTCCCAGGCGTGGATCCGCCCCATGGCAGCATGGAGCCCGCAGCCCTGGGGAGGGGTGTGTCTGTCTGTCTGTCTGCTCCCGCTCCAGCTGAGGGGACCAGGCCCCGGGTGGCCTATTGCCCCCGGCCCCTCTAACCTCCTGCTGGTTTCTGCTTCCTCCCCTCTGCCTCCCACAGAAGAGGAGTCGGCTGAGCGAACGTCACAGGTAAAGACACGGGGGGCCTGTCCCAGCAGAGAGCCCTGGGTTCCAGCCGCTCAGGGGCCGCCCCGACCCGGCTTGGCCGCATCCTGGGACAGGAGAAGGACTCTCTGGGCTCGGACTTCTGCCCTCGCTGGAGAGAGGGAGAACAGAGCCCCAAGAGGCTTTACGTGGGCCGGGGTGGGGGAGGGATTCGGAGCCCCTGGGGATGCTCCTCTGAACTTGCTCCCGTCCTTGCTGCCCCTCCCGAGTCGGGTTTTGCTGGGGGAGTTTCCGGACTCCTCTCCCATTGGTGTCTCCGCAGACGGCGTCGCCAAGCCAGCCCCTGCCCAGCGAGAGGAACAGCAGCCCTAGAAAGAGGAAAGCCCCTCCGCCGCCCCCCGGCACCGCCAGCCAGGTGAGGTGGCCACCAGCTCTGCCCCACCCTCTTTCCCCCCAGCAGGCAGCCGCAGGAGAGCATCCCCGGGCGTGGTGTGACGCTCCTGGGGGCTGTGGTTTTCGAGGGTCTAGGCAGCTTCCCGGGGGCAGTGACGCACCCTCTAGTAACCAAGACAGCTGCGGTGTCCTGTCCCCACCCCCCGCCATCGCTACATCCTGGGAGTGCACACGGAGACAGCCAGGGAGGGGACCTACATACACGGATTTGACCCTAGAGCTGTTAAGGTGCTTATCTGGCCGCCACCCCGCTCACATTTGGGCGCCTCACAATCCTTAAAGGGTTTATCCTTACGACACCTTCCCCGTGCTGTGGGCCCTGTTTTACAGATGGGGAGACTGAGGCCTGGGTCCCCCAAGGTCAAACCGTTGACTTCCATGGGAATTAGTCACCAACATACCTTTGAAGATCTGGGCCTGGGTGACTTGCCCATGGTCACCCAGGAAGTCTGTGGCAGAGAAGGGAATTGAAGCTGGGTCATCCAAACCTTAGACTAGTGCCATTCTCCCCATTTGGGGCGGGAGGTGGAAGACATAACGGGACTTCTGCGGGAACAGAGCTGGGGGCTTACTGGCTCAACCGGCCGCCGTCCTGGCAGCTCCTTATTCTCTCCATGTGATGCCTATTACTGTTCCAAGGGCACCCCACACTCTCCGGAGCCCAGCTCCCCTTCCACAGAGCGGAGCAGCCGGATAGTCACCGCCAAGCCTGCCCGGGCTCGCCCTGCCCCAGTCGACACGGTGAGGACCCCCTGCCGGGGATACTGGGATGGGGGCGGGCCGGGTACCCACTGCTCTACCTTGACTGCCCCGCCTCTGGGATTCCCCACAGGAGGACAGGGAAGCCTACGAGGAGATCGTCCGGCTGAGGCAGGAACGGGCTCGGTTCCTGCACAAGATCAAGGGCTTGGAGCAGCAGCAGGAGAAGCAGAAGCGGGAGGTACGGAGGCAATTCCCTCGCCCCACGTGGGCTGGGAGGAGCCGGGTTTCTGGGCGAGCTGGTGGGAGGCGGATGGGAAGGAAGGGAACTGCTTCTGGCACCACCTTGCCTACTGCCAGAAGGTCTTGCACCGGCCAGGTGGGCGGGGAGGTGATTGAGAGGGGATGTCTTGTGGGCAGCCCATTCTGTGGCTCTGAGCCCACGATCAGACCTGCTGGGAGGACCAGGCTGCGCAGCGTGTTAACCGTCTCAGACTCTCCTTGTGTTCCCACTAGCGGCTGGAGTTGGAGGAGGGCTCCCTACGCTCCATGGAGAAGCAGGTAGGCCGGGGGTTATGTCTCCGGAGACTGGACTCGGAGAGCTCCAGACAGTCTCTGGGATGGAAAGGGAAAATGGCTTCATGCGGATGCTTCAGGGCATAAACTGGTCATCAGCTGGGGGTCAGGAGGAAATTTTGGCATACCAGTGTCAGGTTAGGGATCTAACGGGGAGGAGGGGGGTTACCCCGTCCTCCAAAGCATCTGGGATCTGCCCCATTGGAATAAGATCCTAGACTAGATGGTGCCTTGCTGCGCTCTGGTCTGGCTCTGTGGCCTGGTTAACAATCCACCCCACCTGGTTTGGAAGGTACGGACGGGAATGGGCGTGAGGGTCCGGATCTAATGACGTCTCTCTGCTCCAGATAAAAGAACTCCAGCAGCAACTGGCGGACAGCGAGGGGGAAAAGGAACATCTGGGGCAGGAGGTTGAAGTGCTCCGGAGCCGCCTGTCCTTGCTGGAGGTAGGAGACGGGGAGACATAGAGCTCTGGGTCTTCCTGAGTCCTGCTGGAGGCTGGTGAATTGTGGGACTTTCCCTGAGGCTGGTTCAGCTGCAATAGGGACAGCGCGGCCTTGTCTTGGTTAGCGTCAGCTGATGTATGTGCTGGTGACTGGCGCCGTGGGAGAGCACAGGGAATGTGGGGCGGGGCCTGTGATCCTGGGGGGTCCCTGACTCCCTGCCTCTCTGTGCCCCAGACTGAGAAGGAGAACACCAGCTATGACGTCGACACGCTGCAGGACGAAGAGGGGGACCTGCTGGAATTCCCAGGTTGGTCGTCGCGCCCGGCCCGTGCCCGCCAGGGGCTGGTGCCGCTCTGCGCCGAGGGCACGGCCCTGCGAGGTGCTGAGCGTGTCCTGCAGAGCGGGGATTGGCCATGAGGCCCGGCTGCCTGGGCTGAAAGCTGCAGCTGTATTCGCCAACCCGTAGCCGGCCCCTCCACCAGTGTGCCCGGCCCAGCCCTCGATGGGGGATGAAGGGCCGCACTGGGCGGGGGTGCGGCCCATGACCGGCTCCCATGGGAGAGGAGGGCCATTGGCATCTTGCAGGATTGGGCCCAGGCTGGAAAATGCCTGGGAAGGTTTTGCAGGGAGCAGGTAGTGGAGGGGGAAGTGCCCTGGCGTGGCAGTTGTGGGGCTCTTCAGGCCAAGGCCTGGGGGTAGTTAGTGATGGGTCTCTGGGGGGGCGGGGCGGGGGCTCTGCTGCTCTTCCAGGGGCGGAGCTGCTGCTGTCCAAGAAGACCCTGAGTCTGTCCACGGAGGAGCTGCTGGCCACGCTGCAGGGCCAGGTGCAGTCGCTCACCGTGCAAAACCGGGAGCTACTGGAGAAGATCCAGGTACCGGCCCGGCCCCTTTCAGCCCAGGTTTCCCCTGCTAGCATCCCCCGGAGGCCTGCTTGGGTCCCCACTCCCAGGGCCGGCTTCTCCTTAGTGTGCTGGTTCAGAGCTGCGGCCCAGCGGGCCTGGGGGTGGGGCGAGCCAGCGGCAAAGACCTCAGTCTCCCCCCGCCTCTGTCTGTAACCTTGGCAGGGCCCTTCCTGCCCAGTTCTCCCCGTTCCCTTTGCCTGCCTGCGTTCCTGCTGCCACCCGTGCTCCATCCTCCACACCTTCTTCCCTTCCCCGTGATCTCGCCAGACTCACGTGCAGGAAGGCGCCACCTGCCTTCCCGTGTGGGCAGGGACACCAGACCATGCAGCCCCCACCGCGGCCCCCATCAACGGCCCTGCAGGCTCCCTGCTCCACTGTAGGACCCGGCTCGAATTGGCTGGGAACGACTTCTGAAGTCGTGTTCCAGGCTCTTCTCTTCTTTCTCTGCCCATCTGCCCCCGACCTTGGTGAGGTCACTGTGCAAGAGCCTTCTCCCACGCAGCTCCTGGCCTCGGGAGCAGGCTTTCTGGGTGGCTTCCCTTTGCCAACTCCTACCGTTCGTCTCAAAGCTTAATCATTGCTCCTTTCGCCTTGTACTTATCCGCTGGGCTCCAAGGCCCCGGTATCTAACTCTGGCTCTGAACAGGTAAAGTACAGGGCCTGATTCTCCTCCCACGCCGGTGTAAATCCAGGGTAACTCCACCCACATCGGTGGACCTGGACTGGTGTAACTGATGGAAGGAGGGATCAGGCCCTGGGAAGCATCTCCAGGTACAGGAGCTCTGGGCCAGGGGAGCTAAGCCGCTCCATATGGCAAGAACAGTTGTGATGTGCTGCTGTAATATCCTCCCCACCCCATAGCGGGGGTCCCAGTGAGGAAGTCTCATGGTTTATCTCTCCCCCCACTCCCGGCAGATCCTGGAGAATTACGAGAAAGACGAGAGCGACGTGGGCCCGTCTGAAGACTTCGTCCCTATCATCCTCTACGACTCCCTCAGGCTGGAGTTCGACCGGCTCAGGGAGCAGTATGCCGAGGCCCAGGCTGCCCTGCAGGCTCTGGAAGGCAGCAGGCCCCACAGGGCCTCCTGCGAGCTAGTCCCGGTAGAGGCTTACGAGCAGCTGAAGGCTGAATACGAGGCGCAGATCCAGGCCCTGGAGGAGGCGCTGAAGGGGAGCAGGGCCCCAGCTGAGCCCGAGGAGAAAGGCCCGGAGCTGGGCCAGGCCGGGGTGCAGGAAGAAGGAAGCAGCGGGGAAGGAGGGGCCGGAGATGCGGCGGTGGAAGAGCTGACCCAACGGCTGGCTGAGACGCAGGCGAAGCACGAGGCCGTTGTGGCCGAGGTCCAGCTCCTGCGGGAGCAGATCCAGCTGGGGGTCCTGTCCGTGGAGGAGCGGGAGGCGGCTGAGAGCTCCGGGAAGGAGCTGGAGACCCTCAGGGAAGCTCTGCAGAAAGCCCAGGAGGCCCTGCTGGCGAGAGAGCAGAGGGTGGAGGAGCTGGAGGGGCGCCTGGAGGCCAGGGAAGAAGCAGCCGGTCGAGGCCGCTCCGCCGAGGAGACGGGGGCGGTGGAGAAGGCTGCGCTGCTGGAGCGGTGCCGCTGCGCGGAGGCAGAAGCCGAGCAGCTGAGGAGCAGCGTCGAGGAGGGAGCCGGGGAGCTGCGGCGAGCCAGGGACCGCCTCTTGGAGAGCCAGGGGCTGGAGGAGGAGAGCCGGCGGCTCCGCGAGCAGCTGGCAGAGCTGAGGGGGCGGCACGAGGCAGCGCAGGCCCAGCTCCGAGAGGAGCAGGGCGCGAGGGAGCAGGAACTGAGGGCCCTGAAGGAGCAGCTGGCCTCCGAGAGCCGGGCCAGGCAGGAGCAGGAGACGCTGGCGGGGGAGCTTGGCGGGTCGTTGGCCGAGGCCAACCAGAAGCTGCGGGAGCTGGAGGAGAGACACGGCACCGCCCGGCGGGAGGCGCGGGAGCTGGAGCAGGCGGCGGAGCGGTACAGGCGGGAGTGGGTCCCGCCGGCCGAGCACGCCCGAGCTAAGGAGGCCCTGGAGGGCAGCGTCCGGGAGCTGGAGGCCCGGGCCCAGCGGCTGGAGCGGGAGCTGGCCGCCAAGGCCCAGGAGGCCTCGCGGCTGCAGGGCGAGCTGGCCGACGCGCGGGAGGGCGTGGTCCCCCGGGAGGCGCACGAGCAGCTGCAGGCGGAGGCGAGCGCGCTGGGCCGTAAGCTGGACGAGCTGGGGCGCAGGCACGAGAAGACCTGCACGGAGGTGTTCCAGGTCCAGCGCGAGGCCCTGTTCATGAAGAGCGAGAAGCACGCGGCCGAGGCCCAGCTGGCCGCGGTGGAGAAGCAGCTGCAGAGCCTGCGGGCCGAGGCGGGCAGGGTCCGGGAGCTGCACGGCCACCTCGAGGAGTCGGCCAGGCTGGGCAAGGAGAAGGACAGGAAGGTGGGTCGGGGCTGCCCCCTCGCCCCGCCCACGCGGCAGCCAGGTTCCAGGTGGGACGGGGGACCCCAGACCCCTGCCCCCAAGGGAGCCATGGGAGGAGGGTGAAATTTGGGTCTGGCAACTGCATCTCTCAGCCCGCGATGGAGCCGGGAGAGGGGAGCGAGAGGTGGGTCCGGGGATCCCAGATCCCAGCCCGCAATAGAGCCGGGGGAGGGGAGCGAGAGGTGAGTCTGGGGATCCCGGATCCCAGCCCGTGATCGAGCCGGGGAAGGGGGGCTGACGTCGTGAAGCGTTCCAAGAACCTACATTTGTTTCGAAGTGGGGACGCAGCTCCCTGGCACGTCTTTCTGCCGGGCAAAGGGTGGGAACGAGGCTCCCAAGGCGGGAGAAAGCGAAGGGGAAAGATTCCCCCAGCAGCACCAGTGAGAATGAAGATGCAGGTCAGCAAGCCAGGGCTCTGTGGGGAGAGGGGGTGTCTCCAGAGGGCTGGAGTGATGCCGAGGGGCTGGGCTTTGGAATCCACCCGCCCCGGTGAACTCAGCCGATCCCTTCGCCTTGCAGATCACCGAGCTGTCCAAGGAAGTCTTCAAGCTGAAGGAGGCCTTGGCTGGCCTGTCTGAGCTCTCCGGCCAGGCAAGGGCCCCGCAGAACCCACCGGCGGTGGTGAAGCTGCAGGACACGATAAAGGCCTTGGAACAGCAGCTGGCTGTGGGTGTCCAGGACGGGCTGGCCCTGGGAGAGGGGAGGAGCGGAGCCCGCCGGAGAGCGGCTCCCCCGGGCTTTGTGGGGTTCGGCGTCAGCAGGGGCTAGGTGCTGACCTCTGCTGAGTCTGGAAACTGAGGTGCAGCTCAGGTCCTGGGGGCACCATCCGGGCAGGTGGAAGTAGCAGCAGCACCGAGGTCTGCATGGAGCATGCTGGTTGGGGGGCCCAGCCCCACGAAGGTCTAATAGGCTCCTAACTCCCATGGGAGTTAGGCTCCTAAATACCACTGAGGATCTGGGCCAGCTTGTTGTGGCCTGATGCCTTCTGCCTTCCCGTCCCTGGTCACAGCAGACGTCCAGCGGTCACCCCTGCGCTAAAACAGCTGCATCTTTATACTGCACTGGGGGAGTCACTTTAACTGGATGCCAGATGGGGAGTGACACCGATTCCCCTCGCCTGTGCCCCGGGTGAGAGCCAGAGCAGGCTCCGAGTCTCCCAGCTCTGGGCCGTGTCTGGCTCGGGGAGGGGAGCGGGGGCGCTGGTCAGGGGGCCGCGAGCGGAGAGTGGCTTGGTCCCATTGGGACCGTCATGTGACCCCTCCCTCACCTTGGTTCCAGGCGACGGAGACGCACCACCGCACGGTCATCTCGCTCTACCGGAGCCACCTGCTCTGTGCGATTCAGGTCAGTGCACAGGGGCCGGGGCTGGGGGCGCAGTATCTCACGGGGATTGGGAATGTATGTCCGTCTGTGTGTGTGGTTGTGTGTCTGGGGGGGTGTTTGCACATGTGTGTGTCAGTATAGATGGGTGTGCGTTCACATGTAGGTGTGTGTCAATGTACGTGGGTGTGTGTACACGTGTCAGTATAATTGGGTGGGTGTGTACACATGGGTGTGTCAGTATAAGTGTGTGTTTGCACGTGTCAGTATAAGTGGGCGTGGATTTGTACACGTCAGGATAAGTGGGTGTGGGTTTGCACATGCATGTCAGTATAAGTGGGGTTTGCACACGTGTGTTAGTATAAGTGGGTGTGTCAGTGGAAGTGAGTGGGTGTTTGCACATGGGCGTGTCAATATAAGTGGGTTTATGGGTGTGTATTGGGTGATTGTCTGAACGCCGAGCATTTCAGACAGCGGTTATTAGGCCTGTTTGGACCTACAAAACTGATATCCGGGTCCCCCCACCCCGATTCCTTTCCCTGCCCCCGAGCTCCCCAGCCCATGAAGGATGTGACCTGGGAAGTGCCAGGCTCCTCGGGGTGGGGAATCCTGGCCTTGTCTCTCGGAGCTGAAGCAGGATTTGGAGGAAGGGCAGAGGGTCTCCGGGCACGGTAGACGGAGCTGGTGGCTCGTGCTGGGTGGAAGGACGCTTGTGCGGAAGGCAGGAGCCTGTGAGCCATGTGTGCGCGTGCAAGTCGAGTGCACGCTCCTTGCCACAGTGCGTCTCCGTGCCCGGGACATGCAGCGTGTCCAAGGCGTGCGGTGCACACGTGGCGATATCCGCGTCTCCGGGGCCGGCGTAGGGTGTGAGCGGGGCACCCGGTGTAAGGGAGCCCGGTTGGATTTCCCTGCCTCCATCTCCTTCGCAGGGCCACCTGGACGAAGACGTCCAGAGACTCTTGTACCAGATCCTGATGATGCAGAGGCTGCAGGAGCAAGGCAGATGAGCACCCCGGGGCGAGGGAGCCCGGGTCCTGGTTCCGAGCAGGGGAGTCGTCCCCCCGGGGGAGCGGGGTGAACTCGCACGCAGAACCGGCGGGACTCCAGCGACGTGCACACGCCCCCTCACTAAGATCAAGGCGCACATGCGGTGGGTGACCACTGGGGCGGCGCCTTCACTCCCTGTTCATGAGCAGCCCGCACTGGGAGGCACCCAGGGGTGGGGGCTGGAAGGTGCCTCATGACAGGGGTAGGCCATAGTTCACGCTCTGCCCTTTCTTGGGTGCTTTCACCTCGGCGGCCGCCGGGACGGGATCAGGGAGGGCAGGCTCCCGACCGGGCAGGGCCGCTGGGCGAGGGCCCATCCTCGCTCCGGGGGCAGAAGGGAGCAGGGAGCGGGAGAGGCTGCGGTAACTCCCCAGCTCCGGCCTGCGTCTCTCAGCAGGGCGTCCACAGCAATAAACTGTTTGTGCTCACTCAGCAGCGGCTCGCTGGCTTTCCTGTGTGGGGAAGGGACACGGGCAGGGGGATTGTACCTGCGGGAGCTGGTGCCAGGGGAACGCGGGCAGCTGCTGGGCTGAACGTCCCACTGCTGCCCTCTTCCTGCTTCACTGGAGCCCCTCTCCGAAGGTGCACTGACGGTGTTAGGGCTGGAGCGGGCCATTGGAAAACCAGGGGGTCTGCAGGTCAGGAGGGAGGGGTTCTGGCAGAGTGGAGTATGGGGGGAGTGTAGGACTGGGATAGCAGGGGGGCGTCCGTTTGGGGCTATTCCAATCCAGGACTCTCCCCCCAGCTCACCCCATGCACCTCACTCCGGGACGGCAGCTCCCACCCCACCCGTTCCTCCAGTCCTGGCCTCCTGCATGGCCTTCCCCCACCTCTCACTGCCAACGCACCTCAGCCCAGCCCCCCTCGTCCCCTCCACCCTCTCAATCCCGACCCGCAGCCCCAACCCTCCTCTGCCGCTCTCTGGGCCCCCGCCAAGCAGACTCTGCCGGTGCTGCTGGACGGTTAACCGTGGCTGGTGTGTCTGTGACAGTGTACGTGAAAAGCAGGGAAATCACCAGTGGAACAGCCTTTTCCTCCTCCCGCTGAGCTCCCGAAATGTAGCGCTGGGCCAGAACCAGCCCCTGCCTTTTTCTTAAACCCTGGTTTAAAAAGCACTTTGCCCTGTTGCGGCTGGGCCCAGACCAGCTAAACATCCCCCCACCCCCAGCTGCCGCCTCATCTCCGAGAGTGACCTAGGCCCATGCCCCAGCCGCCAATTCCCTGCGGGCGCCGTTCCAGGGACCCCGCCTTGCCCGGGGCGGGGACGTGTGGGCTTTGTGGTTTGTTCCGAGTCGTCTCCGGGAACCCGGGTGGGAAAGGCCGGTGAGTTTCCTGAGCGCTGTGTGTGCGAGGAAGTGAGCCTCAGCACGGCCGCCGTCAGGCGGGGGTTTCGCTTCCCAAGCCGAGGCGACAACAGTTGCCTCCGGTTCGGAGCGGCAGCGGGACGCCCAGCCGCGCGGGTCAGGTGAGTCTCTGGTTTCCTCTGGGCTTTGATGGCAGGTGGGGCTGTTTGGGCCCCGTGCCGTTGGCATGAAGCGTCGTGGGGCTAAGCCATGCCCTTCGCTGCTTTCACACCCTCCTCTGTGCCCGGGAGAGGAGTGGGTAACTCCCTGTCCTGGCTTCTAGCCCTGCTCAGAACCACTGTCAACCCTGGAGCACAGTGGTGGAGTTGCTTGGGGGGGCGGGTTGCCAGCGAGAGATTCCCGCCCCCATGTCCAGGTAAGAATCTAGGTCACCAGCTGTTTGGAGCTGGCAGAGACTGAAAACTGCTGTGATCTCGCGGCAGCAGGGGGCTGGATCCTCAACTCAGTGCCAGCCAAGATAAAATCCCCCCTGCACTTGCCCTCCTGCCTGGGGTAAGAAAGAGGGTCTAGTGGCATGGGACAGGGTCTTGGGAAGATCTGGGTTCAATTCCTAGCTCTACCAGAGACCTCTTATGTGTCCCTCCACTTACGCGGTGCCTCGGGCCCCCAGTCTGTAACCCTACCTTCTGGGAGAGCTCTAATACATGACCGAGGGGGAGGATCTCAGACGTGTGGGCTCACCGCCTGGGTATGTACCTTGGCAGGGAAGGGGCAGGGCTGGCCAGGAGCGAAGGGGCTGTGGAGGCTGAAGAAGAGAAGAGAACAGCTGCCTCGGGAGCTCCTGTCCAGGCGGGACCTGCCTAGCAGAGAGACGGGATTGTCCACCAGAGCCCCTAGTTTGGAGTTCACCCCGCTAAATGACCAAGCTCTGGGGCCGCGGGGGGACATTAATGCTAGGCTCTAGCTCTTCTCTGGCATTTTCCGGCAGTACATCTCAAAGCTCAGTGGGCGTTGTCATCGCCCCTATTGTACAGAAGGGGAAACTGAGGCACAGAGCGGGGCCGTGACTTGCCCAAGGTCACCCTGCAGGCCAGGGGTGGAGCTAGGAATAGAACCCAGGTCTCCCCAGGCCAGTGCTCTAACCAGTAGGTAAGGCTGCCTCCAAGAGTGGTTTCGCTATGACAAGCCAGTGTCAGCCAAAAATTCCCCCTTTGCTGTCCCTGCCTTGCTGGGCTGCCGGTAAAACGAGCCGTGCTGGGGCTCACGGGCTGCCCCGGTGTGTCCTGAGCTTAGCCCCGAGCGGAGAGCGCCAGGGTCTTCAGACGTCTGCCAGACAGCAGCATTCGCCGCAGGGGCATCGAGCCACAATCACTCGCCCAGCCTGGGAAACCGTGGCTGAGACGCCGGCCCCGCCTGCCCGACTCTCGCTCCCTCCTGGTGCTGTTTCCTTCTTGCCGGCACCACACCCTCCCCTTGGACCTGTTAACCTCTTGGGCGCTGGCCAAGGTCGTCCGGAAAGAACTGATGCCTGGCAAGGCCGCAGTGTCCCGTAGGGAAGAGGTTAAATCGCAGGTCAAGGGCTCCATTTCCCTCTGGCTGGGTTAAGCCAGGGGTAGGGACATCGGGTCTGCAGTCCCCTCTGTGAAGGAGACCTCGGGGAGTTTCCTCCCAGCCCAGGCTGGCTCTCTTCTTCCCCGGGAGACGCTGCAGGGCCCTCGGGTGCAGGGAAGCCCGGCTGGCTGCGGCCCCAGTATCAGCTCGGCTGCGCTTGGCTGGCAGGAGGCTTTTCCACACCGCAGTGTGTTATTTAGAGAAGGCCCAGCCCAGAGCAGGGCCCTACGCAGACACCCAGTGAGAGAGAGGGGCCCTGCCCCGAAGAGTTCACAGCAAAACAGACAAAGGAGGGAGGGGAAACTGAGGCATGGAAGAGGACTGGGACTTGCCCAGCAGCTGGGCATAGAACCCAGGTTCCAGGCCTTTTTCTCTAACCACTAGACCATGCTGCCTTCATGCAGCCCAAGCCCCCTCCATAAACGATGTCAATCTCTCGCCCCAGTCCCCTCCAGGGTCCAGCACCTCTTGGGAGGACGTTGTCCATTCCCAGCCACACCCATTTTCGGACCTGAATTTGGCTCCGCTCCTGACGGCTGTTTCTCCAGGCGCCCGCGCTGCTGACTCCGCCCGGCGCCCGCTGGGAGATGAAGTGGATGTTGATCGTCGCCTTGGTCCTGCCGGCCTGGTCCGCCCCCTGCGGCAGCACGGCTGGGAGCGATGGAGAGGAGGGTACGAGGAGGAAGGGCTGTTCCCCAGCGGCCCCCGGGAGCACAACCGCCAGCCGGTTGTGGCCTGTGGGCCGTAGTTTGCCCACCCCTGGGATAACCCCACATGTGGAACTGATGCTGGGCGCATTAGGTTATCAAAGAGAAGGTGGGGAGGAGGGAGGCTGACTCCTTTGGTGTGGGGGGGTCACATTTATTTGGAAGCTAGTGAGTCACGGCCCCATTTAGGATCACACTGGGCAGAACCATCTTCCCTGGGAACTTCCCTTTGCTGGGAACGTCCCACTCCGGGGCTAGTCATTTCCTATGAGGTCAGCGGCAGTCAAGAAGAGAACCCAGGAGTCCTGGCTCCCCAGTTGGGTGTCCTGGCCCCTGGGTCACAATCCTGGCATGAGGTTTTCAAAAGGGAGTTAGGCAAGTTACCTTGGTGGTGAAAAGCAGGACAAGACCCAGCGGCTGAGAGCTGAAGCCAGCCACTTCGTAATGAGAACTGGGGCCCCAGCGGTAACAGGGGGGGCTGGTTAACCAACGGGCTGCACTCTGCAGGGAAGTGGTGGATTCTCCATCTCTAGATGTCTTCAGATCAACTTCCTTTCTGGAAGAGACGCTTTGTCCAAAGTTACCAGGCTTACGATGGGGGTAACGGTTAAGTTCTCATGCTGGGGGTAACTGGGTTAAGTTCTCACGCTGGGGGTAACTGGATTAAATTCTCACCCTGGGGGTAACTGGATTAAATTCTCACGCTGGGGGTAACGGGGTTAAGTTCTCACGCTGGGGGTAACTGGGTTAAGTTCTCACCCTGGAGGTAACGGGGTTAAGTTCTCACGCTGGGGGTAACGGGGTTAAGTTCTCACGCTGGGGGTAACGGGGTTAAGTTCTCACGCTGGGGGTAACTGGGTTAAGTTCTCACCCTGGAGGTAACGGGGTTAAGTTCTCACACTGGGAGTAACTGGGTTAAGTTCTCCAGACTCTGAGACACAGCAGTACAGAACAGATGATCTCCTGCTCCCTACATTTTAATGGGATTTGAGCACCTCCCTGCTCTGTCAGCTTTTAACCCCTGCCCCAAAGCCACACCCATTGCCTGCCTGAGCTCCGGGGAACATGCCAGGCACTCTATGACAGCTCCTCCTTGCGTCCTAGGCCTCTGCCACGTCCAACATGGCGCACTGGGCACCGACCTGCTCCTTCGCTGCGATGCTCCCGTCGGGGCCGCTGGGGTGGAATGGCGAGTGAATGGCACCGAGGTGGCTGAGGACGCGGCAGGAGGAGCCAAGGTCCAGCTCTTGCTGCGGAACGCCAGCCTGGCCCAGGAGGGGGACTACAGCTGCCACCAGCCGGGCACTGGGAAGACCCTGCGCAGGATCCGGCTGCGGGTGGGCTGTGAGTTTCTCTCTGCGGGGCGGGGGTGGGTGTCTCTCATTCCACCCCTGCACCCACAGATGCTTTGACACAGGCTGTCAGGAGTGGGGGATCGAACCTGCGACCTCGGGCTCTAAATTCACACGTCTCTGCTGCCTGACCTAAAAGAGCAGCTTCTGTTAGTGAAGGCTGGGGCAGGCTGATCCGTGGGACCCCGCCAGGGACAACACGCCGGGCTGAGTGGGGTGGGTGATGGGCGCTGCTCCGGGATTGGCTTTTCCTGCAATGTCTGAGTGACGGTCCGTCCCTCCTCCTCCCACAGCACCCCCCGAGAAGCCTGCCGTCGAGTGCTGGGCTGTCAGTTACCCCCAGACAGTCACCTGTACTTGGAAGCTGGAACCTGAACCGCATCTGGAGACATATTTCATCACCACGTACAGGTAAAATCCTCCAGGGCCAGCTGGGGGCAAAGGGGAGAGGGAGGGAGGAAGGACCGGACCTGGACCCCAAGTTCAGTCCCCAGGTGCAATCAGCCGACGCTTGGGGCATCAGCCATCTGCTGGGGTGAGCGGTGAGCTCAGACTCCCACTCGCCCTGGTGAGCCGGGGTAGCACAAAGCCCCCAGGGCACATCTGTGGGCAGAGGATCGAGACCCCCTACGAGTCATGGAGCCCGTCTCCATGGCAGGGCGCTGAACTGCATCCTCCCACGCTGCAGGCACGGCATGGGGTCCAAGGAGAACGAGTGTGTCCAGCCAGGGGCCGGGGCCCGCAGCTGCTCCATCAATGACATCCAGCTGTTTTCCATCACCCCCTATGTGCTGAACGTGACGGCTGTGAACCCGCTGGGCACGACGATGAACCTCTTCCCCTTTGTCGTGGAGCAGATCAGTAAGAGCTCACAGCCCCTCAGGATACGCCGCCATGGGCAGAGCAAGGATCCCAGGGGAGGGAGGGCAGGCCATAAGGGTGCATGACACCATGGTTAGAGCAGGGCACTGGGAGTCAGGACTCCTGGGTTCTATTCTCAGAGCTACCAGTGATTTGCTGCCTGACTTTGAGCACGTCACTTAACCTCTCTGGTTAGAGCAGCGGCGGTGGAAGTCAGGACTCCTGGGTTTGATGCCATCTCCATCTTTGTGCTTTCCCTGCACTGGGTGACCCAGGAAATGGGGCTGGGGAGGAGAGTTACCTAGTGAAGTGTGGGGCACCAGAGAAAGAGAAGGTATTTAATTGAACCTGACCATCGCAATGCCAGATCCCAGCAGGACTGGCTGGATTGGGGACAGAGGCTGGGAATCTTTGGAGACCTGGGGAACAGTCCCACCCCGCCTTGGGCTCCGTGGGGAATCCCAGCCGAAACGAGCCTCGTCCTTGCTGGTTCACGCAGCTCATCTGGGATGGAAAGTCCCTCGGGTCTGCCGGCTGCTTGGAGGCCTTTGTGCAATGAGCCGGCGGGTCTCAGCCCATTGTGCGATGGGCTGGCGTCACTTCCCAAAGCTCATCGCCGCAGGCCAGGGCCGAACGGACCACACGTAAAAGCGCTCCCTCTAGCTCTGGGGTGGAGCCTCTCTAGTGGGGAGCTGTGCCTGGGAAACTGCCCCCGCCAGATGGTGCCACGACAGGGAGCTTCTGTCTCCAGTGCTGGCTGGCTGGACCTTACCGTGAGGACTTTGGGTCTCCTGGGCCCCTGGTAGATATCAAAGAGCACAGCCCTGGAACATCTGTTGTGCTGGGCCCCTCAGCTGGCGCTGCTGGGCAAAGCCATGAGGCTGCCGGGTTGTGATTGTTCCGTGTGTCTTGTTAGTCAGGCCGGATCCCCCGGAAGACTTGAGGGTCTCCCCCATCCCCGGGGAGAGCAAGAAGCTGCTGCTGGAGTGGCGGCCGCCCAATTCCTGGCCCTTGCCGCAGTACTTCCCCCTCAAGTACCTCATCCGCTACGCGAGGGAGGGAGCCAACAGCAACCGAACGGTGAGTGCCCGGCACGCTCGGCTCCCGCAGCTTACGGGTTGCTGTTGGTTGGCGGATGGCGCTGAGGGCAGCCAGTGCACTCAACCCACTGGGAAAGGCTCTCTTTGCCCTCCCGGGGCTGACGGGTTCGCTGCTTTGGCACAGAAATGGCTCCAAGCATGGCCTGCCCGCTGCACACACCAGGACTGCAGGGGCTGAGCGAGGGCGGGGAGTCGCCACGTTGCTTTTCGGAGCACGCCGGAGAGCCGTGGAGCTGATTAAGGGGGTCCCCCCAATTTTCCATCCCTTGGCTCTGTTCCTCCCAGGGGCAGATTATCCCGCATCTGCCTGCTGCGGGATTCTTACACCTTCTGAAGCAGCGGATGCTGACCACTGTCCGAGGCGGGAGGCTGGGCCCCAGACCTGACCCACTCGGGCAAATCCTCTGGTGCTCTAAGTATCCAGCAGCTGCTCCTCCTCCTCCGTCTTTCTGCGCAGCATCTCGTACAGTGCCGAGCACGGTGCCTCCTTTTATGTACCTTCGCTTTGCCGGGATTCCCCCACCTCTCACTGCCCCTGCAAGCAGAAGGGGGCTGGGGGATCCCCAGAGCGTCCCATCAGCGGTACCTCTGATCCAGCCCTTTCCTGAAATGGAACTCAGAGCCCTTCCCAAAGGCAGGCTGGAATCATCTCCCCCGAGCTCGGAGAGGGGGCACGGCTTGCCCACGGTCACGGGGTGAGTGCATGGCAGAACCAGGTATCAGAGCTCGGTTTCCTGCCTCCCAGTCTGCGAGGCAGCCTCCCCTCATGTGTGGCCCTGCAGAGTTCCTAAAGGGCAGGTTCCTGGTCTAACCCCACCTCCGCCGTGTGTGTTGCCTCCCAGATCGGGCCCTATGAGCAGACCTCCTTCATCCTGACTGGGCTCCGTCCCAGAGCTGTCCACCACGTCCAAGTGGCTGCCAAGGACTTCACGGACTACGGCGACTACAGTGCCTGGAGCCCGCTGGTATCTGGCACCCCCTGGACGCGGCCATGAGCGGAGGGGGTGTCTGGCACGGGCAGAAGCTCTCGCACCTGCCTTCTGGTGGAGTCAAGATTTGACTTGCTTTCGCCTTCACCTTCCACTCGGGTGGCTGTAATTCACCTGACAGAAAACACAGGGGCTGGGTTGGGCTGGGAGAGGGTCCTTATGCTGTGATACTCCTGGTTGCCCTAGGTAACCCACCAAGGGCTTCTGTGGGATTCAGCCTGCTGTGGGCCTCGGACGCTGGGGACGAGTTTCCTTGGAGCACAGGAAACGCGTGCCCTGCTGGTAGGCGTGTGGGACAGGGTCTCCTCTGGGCCGATTCACCAAGGACACGAGTGTGCAGAGCAGCATTTGTGCTCTTGGCTCGGGAGGTCCCCAGCTTGGCTGTCATGCCCCTTTTGTCAACGGCAGATCATCCTCCCAAGTCTGGTTCCCCACCCGGGCCAGCTGATCCTCTTCCAGTGCCCAGTGTCTTCTGGTTTCCTGTCCCTTCTCTGGCCAGATCCCGTCCTATCATCCTCCCCCATGATGGATACCATTTTCTCTCTGTCCTCTGTGCCGGACCCACCATCCTACTCCTAAAGAGGAGACAGTACAGGAGGCCCGATGGGACCAAATCATGGTGTTGTGCCACCAGCTTCTCATATCCCATCTGTCAGTGCCTGGGGACTGTGCAAGTATTTTCTGGCTTTGCAGCGAATCTATAATGAGCAGTAGCTGACCTTGTAACCGACTGATGTGTGTCGATGTCACGGGGCTAGGAATATCCCGTGTCCACAGGCATAGCTTATATGTTGGATTTTCCTATAGACAAGGCATCTTGTAACCAGGTTACACATAGAATAACCAAAATGCTCACTCACATTTTAGCCAAAGAAATCAGAATGCTCCGGCGTTCTCTCTGAGAATATGCTCTTTAATGCAGAAGGTGTACTGTAGAGAAATCAAAAAGCGGACGGATAAAAGAAATAAATGGCATTTATATTAAGCTATAGTCTGGCTGATGTACTTTTCGGCTTTGGAGATTTAGGTTGATCACATTTCTATTTATCATAAATTGTATTAGATTTTGCCACGAGACAGAGGCTGTTCACACTTGTCAAGAAGATAAAAAACATCTTATTTTTAAACAGCACCTTTTGTTGCAAAGTGTCCACTCCTTAAAGTGTTTTACAGTCTAAGCCCATAACCTTGCAAAGACTTATATGCCTACTTCACCTACACATGCGTATAAAAGTAAATACATGAGTGTTCTGTAGCATCTCAGCTTATGGACCTGATCCTGCCAATACTTTTGCTGCTGTGCATAGGATTGCTTCCTCTCATGAATGATCCTATGAAGTAAACTCCTCACATTAGAAAGCACAGTGCCTGACGGGGAATGTCTGCAGAATCAGCCTCAAAATACTCTGCTTGAGGATTGCTGAATGCAGCCACCTCTGGGGTGGAACTTGGTGGTTGTTTGACACAAGAGTGTAGGACAGGGAGAAGTAAGAATCCATTATCCGTTTGCAACTACAGCTTAGTGTGAGGGCAGTGTTTTGGCCTGGCGCTCTAGCAGAAGGACTTTATGTCCTGGTAAGATTAAATGTTATTTTAAAATCTAGACTGGATGTTTGCACTAACAGATAGGAGTCAGTTCAAACAGGAATTCATTCAGGGATGCCCCATGGCCTGTGTTATACATAGGCTTGGCAGCATTCGATTTTTATTTTATGATTTGGATGGATAATACTGCTGCTTGTTTTTAAGCATTTTTTTCCTGTTTTTGTCTATTTACATTTTCACTGTTATGGGAAACAATAATTATTTAACGACAATAGATGTTGAAATTTAAAAAGTTAAACCTTTATGAGCACAAACCGTCAACATCACGTGTAAATATACGAAGTAAATATCCTTACTAGGGTTGCCAACTTTCCGATTGCAGAAAACCGAACACGCCTGCCCCACTCCCTACCCCTCTCCTGCCCCGCCTCTTCTCCAAGGCCCCACCCCCACTCACTCCATCCAT
>ML677376.1:7174646-7210606 GCA_007922305.1 Dermatemys mawii | reverse complement strand
AGTTAAGACAGGCTCCCTACCAGCCCTGGTCCTGCACCGCTCCTGGAAGCAGCCAGTATATCCCAGCAGCCCCTGGCAGGTGCGGAGAGGCTCCATGCTGCCCGTGCCCTCAGGTACCCCCTCTGCACAGCTACCATTGCCTCTGTTCCCGTCCAATGGGAGCTGCGGATTTGGTGCTGGGGGTGCAGGGGCAGCACACAGAGACCTCCTGGCCTCCCCGCTAGAGGATGCAGGGCCGTCAGCGGTGGGCCACGGCAGGCAGGGAGCCTGCCTTAGCCCCACTGCACCACCAGACTTTTAGTGGACTAAAGTGTCCCAGTTTGGCCTCAGTAGCCTCCGGGAGCTAGAGCCCAATTCCAGGAGACTCCCAGAGAAACCGGGAAGGTTGGCAACCCTTCCCACAAATGGCGGAGGAGTGTGTGTATAAAACTGAAGCATTGCTGTAGCATGCTCTCTTCAGGGGCAGTGGGTCTCTGGGCCTTCTTGCCCCTGCCCTGCTGAATGCGAGATGCGAGACCAGCGGGGCCTTGCATTATAAACCCTGCAGCGTGTCCCCATGTCCCCTTGCAATGGACAAACTCATGAGTGGGCGGCTTGCTGCCTGGTTTCTCTGTACACTACATAGAGAGGGTTTGAAATGTCCTGGGAAAACAGCCCCCTAGGCGCGGTCAACGCACTGACCCTCACAGAGCTGATCCAGCCCTGTCAAGGCTCAGCTCCACCCCGGAACCTTTCTCGCCAGGGCTTTACGCGGAGTCGGGCCTCTTTAGCTGCAGCACGCGAGCCAGTGGGCGGGGTTGGAGCGTGATGGGCGGCAGTAGAAGCCAATAGAAAACAGGTCTGCTCGGCGTCGCTTTGTTCTAGACCAATGGGCGGGTGCGGAGGCTGGCTCCAGGAAGTGCTGGTGGAATTGTGCGGGGGACGGAGAATTAGCGCGGGGCGGACCCGGGCTGGGCACGGACAGGGGCCAAAATGTCGGAGCGGAAGGTTTTGAATGTGAGTCGGGGGCAGCCTGCGGCGCGGAGGGGGGAGGGGGGAGGGGGGCCTGGAGCCGGGTTCGGGGGCGGGGGGAGAGAGAGAGAGAGACGGGGCCCCGAAACCGGGGGGCGGCGGTGGTGGTGGTGAGGGTTAGGAGGAGAGAGCGGGGGCCCCGGTAGCGGGGGAGGGGAGAGACAGAGCTGGGGGCCCGGGAGGGGGTAGCCGCCCCCCCCGCCGTAGCTGGGGAGGGGAGGAGCCGGGGGCCCCGGTAGCGGGGGTTGGGAGAGGTGGCATGTGTCTGCTCTGCTGAGAGGCCTTATACACCTTGCGCGTGGGTAGCTTCTGATGTGGGCGTGGGGTGCCCTGACCTTGAGGCCCTGCTCTGATCCTCAGCGGATCCCGAAGTGCTGGAGCAATGGGTGATACCCTGTCCCCTCCCGCCCCCATTTCACCCCACAGCCTCCCTGCTGATGCCTTTCTGCTTTGTTCCTGTAGAAATACTACCCGCCGGACTTCGATCCCTCTAAAATCCCAAAGCTCAAGCTCCCAAAGGACCGGCAATATGTCGTGCGATTGATGGCCCCGTTCAACATGAGGTGAGAGGTGGTGCTGGCAGTACGGGTACCGGAGAACCTATGGGAATGTTGTTCTGTCACAAGAGTTTGTCAGGTTTTGTAGCATATCCCTCCCCTGGGTTCTTACTGTGTTTACATTGAGCTGACCATAGACTGGGATGGAGGATGAATCCAGCTATTTGCTGAATGTACTGACTGGATTTTGGTAATCAGGAATGCTTGTGAGAGTCTGGCTCCTTTTTTTTGAGCGCGTTACTGTGTGTGCCTCAATATTTACAACTGACTTAACCCTTTTGGGGGGCAGGCTGATCTTGTAGAGCTATAAACTAAATAACAGAATCTTCTCTAGAATGACTTAATCTAGACACTTCCAACCTACTGTGTATGCGTATAGCCTGATGCTTAAATGCTAGGGCTGACCAAATGTTCCCCTGCTGAATTCATAAAGGTCTTTCAGGCAGGCCTGAGGACAGCATGACCAGAGTCAAGTCCACCCAGCCTTTTGCTTGTGGTGGACACACCTGTGTCTTTAGATTCAGCTTCTGCCGTTGCTGTAAAACACCGGACAGAAACCAGGTAGGTGGAAAGGATGGTCTAGTGGATAAAACATTGGACTGTAACTCAGGAGACCTGGTTCAATTCCTGGCTTGGCTACAGCCTTGTGATGTGAGCTTGAGCAAGTTACCCAATCAGCCCTGTGCCTTAGTTTCCTGTCTGTTTTTTAACTAATGGGGGACAATACCTGTCCACTAATAATAATAATTCTATAATAATATCCATTAACGATGGTGAGGTCCTCAGAAACTACTGCGATGAGGGCCATATAATACCTAAATGTCCAGAATGTGCAGGCAAACGCCCCGCTCCGGAGCAGTATGTGAGAGGGAGGCAACTGTCAATCAACAGAAGTGACACTGATCAAAGATTAGATGGAAAAAATAGCAGTGTATCTAATATCTTTCTATTGCGGTCACCTTAGAGGCTATGTATAACAATAGAAACCAAATGTTCAGATGGGAATGTGATTCTCAAGTTACAATGCCCACTAAAACTAGGCTTGGCCCCTTTGTATGTTGGTTAGACCCCTGTCTTTCTCTAGTCTTTTATTACACTGTGGACCTAATTCACTTTCTCCTTTGCTTTATGTAGGTGCAAGACATGTGGTGAGTACATCTATAAAGGCAAGAAGTTTAATGCTCGCAAGGAGACCGTTCAGAATGAAGTGTACCTGGGGCTTCCCATCTTTCGCTTCTACATCAAGTGCACCCGCTGCCTGGCAGAAATCACATTCAAGGTGAAGATATGGGGAGTTCTGCAGCTGGGCTCTTGATATCTGCGGAGGCTGCCTGGTGTAGATCAGGGCAGTGAGTGTGAGGAGATCTCTGTTCTAGTCCTAGACGATTCCCAACAAATGCTACTATTTTAAGACAACCAGAGGTCAGATTTCGCATCCAAACTACTTGAGCTCTGTTCCCTTTTTAACAAACGGTGACGTATCTCACCCACAGTCTGAGAGGACACTAGTGTGGTTCAACTGTGTGAATACAATGGGTGTTTCTAGGGCATAACTAATTGTTTTGGTAGGTGGATGTGTATAAAACACAGTTGAAGTGCTTTGTGTAGTTTTATGGGTTGCTTTGAAAATAATGCTGGCTGTTCATTGCCAGCACTGAATAAATGACCCACAACTGGAGCAGTAGCAGCCTGTCATGCGTATGGCACATTCCCAATAATTCCCTTATGTTGCCCCTGTCTTCCTCAGACGGATCCGGAGAACACAGACTACACCATGGAACATGGCGCCACTCGGAACTTCCAAGCTGAGAAGCTGTTGGAGGAAGAGGAGAAGAGGGTGCAAAAGGAGAGAGAGGAGGAGGAGCTGAACAATCCCATGAAGGTATTTGAATGCGCCCTTCCCTTTTCCCCCTAAATCCTAAACATTGGACTAAGATTTGCAGTCCTCAGGCCACTTGTGTTTAAGTTCATTTGAAGGAGGCACTTTAGAATGACCGTACTAGTAATGGAAGCTACAGTTTATGAGTTGTCGGTGTGGCTTACCCAGAACTTCAAGTGCTTTCCTTGCTAGGTTTTGGAGAACCGAACGAAGGACTCCAAGCTGGAGATGGAGGTTCTGGAGAACTTGCAAGAGCTGAAGGAGCTGAACCAGCGTCAGGCAAATGTGGACTTCGAATCCATGCTGAAGCAGTATAAAGACTATGAGGAGGAGCGGAAGCGAAGGGAGCTAGAGGAGGATGAGACGGAGATGAAGTGAGTCCGCTAGAAACGTTGCTCATGTTTGAGTTCTGGCCACACCTGGATATGTGAAACTTTCCAGGCTGCCACCTGTGGGCTGGGCAGTGGTCTTAACACCCCTCCACCCCCTGCAGTATTTTAATGGGAGGGACAGCGCCAGAAATCCAAAAGAGGGTAACACTTGTGATCTGAGGTTGTGGGATTTGTGCATGGCAGGGCTGTGTTGTGGATTAGGATGTGAGGAGGTCTAGTAGGATGGGTGATATCTGACCTATCTAGATATATAGGTAAACGACCCACATGAGGTGTGGTGGCCCTAATATTGAAAGAGGTAAGGGAAATATAAGTGACATGTTCCTCCATAGGGAGGTGTTCGCACGCCAAAAATCACAGTCCAAGTTGGTCTTTTTGGCGTTTTCCCCCGAAGCTCCCAGTGCCGGCGGTTCCCTGTTCCCAGCCGATGGGAGCAGCAGAGGGCGGAGCCGGCAGGTGAGGGCAGCGCGTGGAGCCCTCTTCCCTCCCCTCTCCCAGGGGCCGCAGAGACGTGGTGCTGGCCGCTTCCGGGAGCGGTGTGGTGCCAGAGCAGGCAGGGAGCCTGCCTTAGCCCCGCTGCGCCACAGGGCTGGCAATCCCCTGGGCCGGATCCAAAGCCCTGTTGGACCGTAGTTTGCCCTCCCCTGCCCTAGCCTGACCTTCTGCATAATACAGGCCAGAGAACTGCTCCCGAATAGTTCCATGAGTAGATCTTTTAGAAAACTCATCCAGTTTTGATTTAAAAGTTACCAGTGATGGAGAATCCACCACTGACCCTTGATAACTAGTTCCAGTGGTTAATTCTCTCAATTAAAAATTTCACACCTTACTTCCAGTCTGAATGTTAGTTTCAAGTTCCAGCCAATGGATTGTGTTCTACCTTCGTCTGCTAGATGGAAGAGCCTATTATCAAATATTTGTTGCCCACGTGGGTACCTATAGACTCTAATCAAGTCCCTCTGTTTACATTTTTCTGGGGGATCTTTTTGCTTTGCAGAGCGATGCTGGAACAAGCCCAGAGCAGGCGATTCCTGGAAGACTCTGACTCTGATGAGGAAGCTGCCCATGTGCCCTGCAGATCAGTACCGAAAATGAAACCGACAGACATTTTGCAGGAGGTAAATCCTAGGAGTAGGGGCTTTTCCAGCAGTGTGGGAGATTTTTCCACGATGGGACAAACGAAAACCCAGCAAACCACATTGCATGTGAAGTCCCCTGCCTTGGAGACTTTGAGGCACAATTGCCTCTTTCGCACGCCCAGTTTAGAAAATGTGGCTCGTTGTGTGTTAGACTGAAAGGAAGAAATTGAGAGGCTTTGGTCAGAGTAAACTTCAGCCTGTATCAACTAACAAAGGGGCTCCTCTCTGGGGGGGTGAGCTGCCGCTGAGAGTCCCTCCCCCGCTGCCATGCCTGGTGATGGTTCAGTGGTCAGCACATGGCTGCTGGCTTTGCTCCCTGTTCTCGGCTTGTACCTGAAAGGATCATAATCATGGTACAAACTTAAGTCCCATCAATACCAGATGAGCAGTGGTGGAAGATGCCAGCTGGACAGCCCTGAAGACTGAACCCCTGTGTTTATCCACAGCTGGGCAAGCTCCCCTGCATAATCCCAGCTGATTGTTCTGAGGCAGAGGGAGCTCAATCCTTGGTATAATCTCCACAGAGGATCCGCAAACAGGCCAGTTCGTGCCAATTGCGAATGTCTCTCTTTGATGTCAGTCCCTGTCTGCTGAGGCTGTCAAACGGTGCAGGCGGGGGAAAACTTTCGCAAGCCAGGCTGGAGTTGAAATGTGAAATGTTCCCTGTCCCAGTGCTAATCCTTCTGAGCTGTCTAGTCACTAGTGTGTTCAACCCACTGGTTGGTCCAGCAGCCAACACGTGAGATCACAGAAGCTGGACACTGGAAAGTCCCATTGCATACATCTGGGTCACCCCTCTGCCAATGGACAACTATGCCTGCTGACCAGTCTCTCTTCCAGGCTAGCTGTGGATGCCCCAAGCCATGGGGCGTTAGCCCTTGTGGGGGCTTATCCACAGCCTTCTTGATCTCTGTGACGGCAGCCTTTCACTGGTATTCAGCCTGAATCTTCCTATGTGGATTTCGTTCCTCTGCACCTAACAATGCTCTGTCCCATCCTAGCAAACCCTTTCTTCACACCCTTTAGATACCCAGAGAGGGGCTTTCTCCTTGCTGCTCTGTGACGTGATACGTCTGAGTATGCAGTTCCAAACCACCCTTGGTTTTGAGGATGATGATGTAGCTTTGTGCATAGTCTCTCTTCCCCCGCTAGCGGCTCCAAGGATAACGAATGTTCATACTGGTGCTCTCTTCTGTAGGGTACTGAGCCCCAGAGTAAGAAGCTAAAGACTGAAAGCTGGGAGAGGAGCGTGGGCAAGCTGAACTGCAAGTCCCAGCTGGCAGGCCTGGTCACTGTGAAAAAACAGACCCCGGGCTCCACCACAGCTAACGGTGCGGGGAAGCAAACGACGCTGCAAAGCTCAGGTAACTTTGGTTCAGGCTCACCGGCACTGCAATGGAGGTGCTGACAGGCCACTTAACTCCAGGCCACTAGGGTGAGTTCTAACAGGATGGTTACATCAGGCAGCTTAATCATGTGTGTCTGTGTTGTGTTCAGTTATATGTTGCAGTTTAGTAATTCATGACCCACAGAACTTTCTGTTAGAATGGCATCAAGTCTGATGTTGGGATATCTAGTATGGGCCAATGCCCTGTGTTTCAGAGAGGAAGCCATCTCCTCTCTCCTGCCTCCCATATAATGCATTGTTATGGGGAAGTCAAATTCCTTCCTGTCCACTCCAGCAAAGAGCTTGTGCTCTGAAGCATGAGAGCTGATTGCCAGTGTCTCACCTTCTGTTCTGACATATTGGTGTTCCACTACAATGATGGTGCCGGTTTATAGAAGTACCATGATAAATATATTGATATCATTGCTTATAAAATTGAGCTCCTCTATGTGTTCTGTGTCTGTACAGTGCCTAACCCAAAGGAACCCTGGCCTATACCTCGGGCTCCTACACGCTGCGACAGTAACATAAACCACCCGCAGCTAATCAAAAGCCCTCTTCCATCTTCAGTTTAAGTTGGTTCAGTCTCCTTTTGCTGGACAGGGAGATTACATTGTATTCTGTGATATTTGGGTAATGCTGGTCTGCCTTTCCCAAGCTCCCCTGCACGTTCTTGACTTCCTGTCCTAAACCGTTGCGTGGGGTGGCTGCATTTTGATGGTGGGGCGAAACGATCCCAGCCCTCTGGGTAGTTTGTCCGTCTTTTTGAATGACAGGCGCTCTGCGAGATGGCTGCTGATCCAAACCTGGTGTTTCACAAATGGCCTAGTTGAATGTTTTCCCTTCGTGATCCACACACCAGTCTCCTCCCCCCATCTCCTTCCCTGCCCTTTTCCAGCTCGAGAGCTTGTACAGAAAAGACCATTTCACACACTGGGGGCCACCTCACAGGAGCATCTGTGTTAGACTGAGGTTTGACTTGCCTCCACCTCTTTTAGTTAGGTGGAAACCTCATATACTTAAGAATCTGAGATGTTTCCATTCTCTTATGTCACCACGAGGGGGCAGGAGGAGAGCCTCCGTCTCTTCTCCCAGCAACATCAAACCTTTTAATCCTCACTGAGATTCAGACAGGGTGCTGAGGACACTGTTTTACTCCAGGTCCTAATGCCTGGTGTGGCAGTGGCAGGGCCCGTCGAGGTGGGAGAAGTCCATCTAGGCAGGAGCAGGAGTGCCCCAACTCCTGATTTCATCAGGCGTCCGTAAGGTGCAGCTCTGTTCTCCATCACTGGGTGTGCTGTGTGAATGATTGAACCTGCTCTGTTTTGGCTTCTAGATGCTGGAAGTTGGTGCTCCTCGTTACCTGCTGTGACCCAGCCCCCATCAGCAGCCCAGGGCTCTTCCCTCAGCCTGTTGGGGGCGTATTCTGACAGTGAAGACAGTACCAATGACTGAGTCTGTGGGTCTCTGCTGAGAGCTCTCACTCCGCTTCCTTACCCAGCTGGAGTAGAGCCAGGCCAGGGGTTGGCAATGGGGTGTGGTGAATGCAAAGTTTCCTCTCTTCACCCCACCACCAGGCAACTGCTGTCCTGACAACCAAATCCTGCCAGAGAGCAGGCATCCTGGTGCACAGAAGATCCCAGTGGGATTCCCAGGCAGTCTGCACACACGGCCAGCCATGTATAATCGCAGCTGCTCTCCCTTCCTGGAAACACCTACTATACTGTCATCTTGCAGCGTCCCTTCAAACTGGGATACAGGAGTACCGCTTCCGATGCAACCAGATTGCCTCCAGGCATCTCTTCCTATTAAACATCCATCACTCCGCGCTCCTGTCAGCTTGTCGTGAGTGATGGTGGCACCAGCAAACCAGAGCTGCCCAGGGGAAGAATCTCTATTAGATGAGACAAGCTTCCTCTTTTCAGGCATGTTTCTACCATCTTCGGAGAAAGGTTCCTGACCGTGGATTTGGGAAGATGGGGGAGTAGAAGGTGGCTGATGGCAGGAGCAAAGCCCCAAAGCATGTCGAGAGGAGCTGAGAGCAGCAGGTCACCTACTGTGGCTGGAATCCATCATTCTATGTTTATCGAAAGCCTTGTCATCAGCAGCTAAGTGGAGGGTAATGAAGTGTGTGATTCTATATACCAGCAGCTCCCTCACCACACAAGTTTCCTGGAATTCCTGTAAAGCCCAGTCTGTCTCCAGGCCCCGCTGTTAACTCTTACCGGGTCTGCAATCTTGGTGTGGGGCTGTGGTTTAATGTGTAACTTGTTTTGCTCTTCTCTTGTATCCTCCCCAACATTGTTACATTTAGCCTGCGCGTCCCAAGGCAAGTTGGAGGCAGCGCTAGTGCTGCCTATTTCCCATGAGGATCAAGCAATTTTTAGCACAGTTGTTTAACTTCAGATGTAATAAAGGATTCTGAAGAGCATTTCTCCCTTCCTCTGTCGTTCTGTGGTGTTGCCTAGTGGTTAGGACAGGAGATTGGGAGTCAGGACTCCTGGGTTCTCTTGCTGGTTCGGTGTGTGACCTTTTTAGTTGAGAAACAGGGAGTCCCTAAACCGCCTGCCCAAGAGGTCGACAGGAATGTGTTGTGGGTGGGTTAATTAAGGTCATGACTTTAAGGTCATAAGGGACTATCCTGGTCCTCTAGTTTGATCTTCTGCACATTGCAGGCTGCAGAACTCCCCCCACACCCCATAATAAACTCCTAACGTCTGGCTGAGTACCTGAAGTCCTCAAATCACAATATAAAGACTTCAAGTTACAGAGACTCTCCCATTTGTACCAGTTTAAACCTGCCAGTTACACTTGCCTGATGCTGCAGAGGAAGGTGAAAACTCCCCAGAGTCCTGAAGCCCCTTAAGGTCTCTCAGCAGAGACAGGAAAAAAACCCTAAAACCTTCCTGTGACCTCTCTGCTCCTGCCCAGGACCTTCCCTAGCTCTGTGTAATGGACTTTCCCTGGGTTCTCCAGTTTCCCGTGACATGCTGTGCTTCTTGCTTTGGGTATTAGTGTGGAGTTTCTAGACCTCTCTCCCTACCCCATTCTGCCTCCTTGTAGCCTTCTAACTGGCTGAGTCAGACAAGATGAGCTCAAACAACTGGCCAATACTCAGACACTAACCTCTTTGTCTCAAGTCATTCCTGACTGTGACCTGGGCCCCCTCCACCCATCTGGGCAGTCCTGGCTCCATCAGCTTTTTACCCGAATGCTCAGGAGCCGGGCCGGAGACAGCTCTTGCAAAGGCTGGAAGCCCTGCTCAGGGGGACAGTCACAGCAGAGCCTTGTCTGATCCCGGGCAGGCTTAAGAAGGGGTGAGCTGTGCATTGGAGCAGGGCTCTAAACTCCTCCCAGGCTTACAAAGGTTAAACCAGCAGCCGCAGGGAGAGGAATCGAGCACGGGGCTGTCTTCGAGTGCTGCTGTGTCCGTGTGCGAACCACATCGTGCATTTGGGGATGCACCCAGCCAGGCCCCAGAAAGGAGCCGGCAGCCAGGAGATGCTAACTCCGCTGAGAGACGTTAACGGGCTTCCCAGCTCTCGTAATTAGATTAATCTAAAGAGGGTGAGCCGATGCCCCCGGGGGAGCCGAGGAAGGAGCGGACGGCTTGGCTGGCTTAGCAGTGCCAGGCTCCGTCCGCCAGACCTGACGGCTCCAGGCGCGTAGCAGCTCTGGTTTACCCACGGCGATCAATGGAATTACTGTCTCGTTGGAATCCCGTTTCTCTTGAGCCTCTGTCTTGTCTCCTTTGTGATGACCACGGGGAGGCCTCCGTGTTCTCCCTTGCACGAGGCACGGCCCGCATTGCCGCTGCTGGAGGAGCACCGTGGCCTTTGGCAGGGGCGGCTTGCTTTCGTCTTCCTGTTACCAGCATTTCTGTGATCGGGATCCCTCTCGGCGGCCGGCTAGAACTGTGCTGTGGCATTGCGCACCCGTGGCAACAGCTGCCGGGTGACACTTTGGAGTAACCGCTCGTTTCCCATGTGCAGGGCTCCTCCCCCATATCCCACTGCTAACCCCTGCAACTCACCTTTATTCCTATCCCAATTGCACCCAGAGGCCCCATTGCGCCGGGTTCTGTACATAGCCCTACAGCAGGACTGTCCCTGCCCCAGAGAGGGGGAGAAGGCTGCTAGTGCCTCTTTCACAGGTCCAGAGATAGCCCCGGCTCACACAACTTTCTTCTTGAGGTCACCTGGCGAGTCTGCAGCAGAAGTGGGGCTTGAAATCAGGTCTCCAAAATCCCACGGTGATGCCTTCTCTGCAGGCCCCTCCATCTTGCCTCCATGTACTAGAGAGAGACGGGTCCTTCTTTCTTCAGCTTCTAGTGTAAGCGGGATGCTCCATGAGCCTGCCTGGAGTTGAGAGACTTCAGTTCATTGCAGGTAAACAGAAGAGCCTGCTAACTCCGTTTTCAATGGGGCACCCTCCCTCCAATGAGCCTTCACCCCTGCTTGCCCAATGGGATCATCCACTCTGCCATGGCCACTTACATCCCACCCTCCTCATCTGATCCCATGCTCCTAGGGCTTTCCATTCCACCGCCTGGTGCGGAGTATGCTCCATCTCTGCCTCATTGCCTCCCCAAACGTCCCATTCTTCACCATCTGTCCTCCCTGATCATTATCATTCTCTTCAGGCTGTGCTTGTCGAACCTTATCGAAGCTGGCTTTCATCAGGCTCACGTTTCCCCAGGTCTCCCAGCGGCATAGCACTGTTGGAAGGGACTCCCGTTCCTTTGGCAAGAGGGAGACGGTGACAAAGAGAGCAGGGAGTATGGCTTGTGGTAAGGTACAGGCCTGGGAGCAGTGGGTTCTATCCCTGGTTGTGCCATTGGCCGGAAGCAAGCCCTCCTTCTGCCTCAGTTTCCCTGTCTGTTAAAGGCTACTCTGACCTGCCAGGCAGAGTGCTTGTGACACTTGATTAAAGTGTGTTTGTAGAGTAGGTTGAGACCGTTGGACGGAAGGAGCTAGGGGAAAGCAAACTGTTATTAAGAGACTGGAAGTGTCAAAGAAACAGCCTTAGGCAACTGTAACAAGCGTTTATTGTAGCAAAGGGGAGACCCAGTGCCAGATATTCATGGCCATCCTCAGAAGGACTGAAATCAATGGAAGGTAGGAGCCTTAGATATCTTTTTGATTCCACTGCATGCATCCAATGAAGCATAAGCTTTCGTGGGCTAATACCCACTTCAATACTTGAGTTAGTCTTTAAGGTGCCACAGGACTCTGTTACTTCTGCAATTCCAGACTAACACGGCTACTTCTCTGATTCTTAAACATCTTTGAGGATCTGGATCTTTGGGCTTTTCTGCACCGTGCCGCAGTGCGGGCTACGGGGACATGAACTGTAGAGGGCTCCAACGGCCCCTACTGGCACGAACTAACAGGTACCTGCTGCCCATTAACGTAGCGCTGTTTGAAACAGGACTGCATCGATGCGAGGGAGGTACCTGTTAGTTCGTGCCAGCAAGGTCCACGCGGAGCTCTTAGAGTGCGGGTAGGATTTTCGAGTGCCCTTCAATTCACACCCCCCTCGCGTAGTCTGCACTGTGGCGCTGTACGGGCTAGCCCTTAAAGCTGCAATTTAGGGCTTGATCCTGCAGAGGAGTAAGATCGGTCACCCAGTAATTGGAGTGGGCAGGAGGGCAGTTCTAGGCAGCCTGGATTTACACAACGGCAGGGCAAGGAGCGGTTAAATGACTTAGTTCAGCCCTTGGCCAATGCAGGATTGGCCCGGCTCCTGTAGTCTCAGGGTTCTGGCTGGTAAGGTGGAGGATGGCCCTTTAACCGTGTTCCTGAAGGTCTTTGGCCCACGGCTCTTGGTGCCTGCCCGTTAGGCAGGGACTCACGCTACATGCTCATGATTAAGGTGACCAGTTGTCCCAGGTTTATAGGGACAGTCCCGATCTTTGGGGGCTTTTTCTTATATAGGCTCCTATTTCCCCCCACCCCCATCCTGATTTTTCACACTTGCTCTCTGATCACCCTGCCGTGCTGATCTCTTCTGCCCTTCAAATCTCTGCAGTGAAATAGGGCACTTGCCCTGCCTGGGGATAGTTTTATGGAGATACAAACCAGGCCCCAGTGGTTACTGTCCATTGGCCCGGCGTGCAAGTGAACAGCTCACAGTGTTATCGCTGCCTGGATCTGAAAAGCTGGATCACGACCCCCCTCCCCTTCACCCCCTTCTCTGCCCGCAGAGCTGCCATTCACTGCCGGGGAGGTGGGCGTGTAGCAGGACCAGCATTCCCCGTCTCCGCCGATTGCTCACAGAGCGTCTCTGACTGAGCTGATCCTGTGTACACGGTGGTGGCCTCCCTCTTTAGCCCTCGTCTACCCCCCGACCCCCGAGGCGCTCTTCATTACTGCTGTGCCTGGGGAAACCTCGCTCCACCCTATTACCTTCCCAGCCCCGCTCAGCCTCCGCCAAGTTAGCAGCTCCCGATGGCGTAGCGCGCCGGGTAATAAACCCGTATGGAGGCTTTTGATTTTGCCAGTACAATCGCATTACTCCCTGTTGAAACCAGCTGGGCCCGGGGTAATAAATTGGAGGTGTCAGAGCTGTTTGCTTCTTCATCTCCTTCCATTACCCAGAGCAGCAATTGATCTCCTCTGTTGCTGTCCTCCAGCGGCACTGGGGGAAGCAAATAGGAACTGCGAGTACCGCTGATGCTTTTGGGGGAGGAGGGAGTTTGCAGAGAGGGGGACAGTTGGGTCTGTTTAGGGGCCAGACGGGGGAACTGTCCCACTCTCCCCCCACCTCTCCCCTTGGGGGAGCGTTTTCACAGCATTCTAGCAATTGGAGACGGATGAACGCTCCCCGTTAGGCTGTGTCTGATTCATCCCTCGCTGCTTGTGCGTTGTTCCCTTGAGTGCGATCCAGTGCTTTGTCCAGTGCAGAATGACTCAATCGATGCAGCATCCGCTGTCTCCTTGGGGAGACCATTCCACCGTCTCCATTTTCCTTCCTCCCTTCACCGTGGGGATGGGTTCTCTTGGGGGGTTTCAGGTACTAAGGACTGGGGGAGAATTCACCCTCGTGGAGCGGTCAGTTCCAGGCCTGACTCCAGATCCTGCCCCATACCTCAGCCGAGGGGCAGCGTGTACCAGACACAATCAGTCCATCCCTCAGGGAGCTCACTTCTCTCTTCCCAAGGCAAATGTGGGCTGAGACACCAGTTGATTTTGCACCACTTGGGCCCTGCTTAAAAGCTCCAGTGGTGTCCCTAGCTGGATTTCCAGGCACTGGTCCTGGATTTTTAGCCTATTCTTGCCCGATTCCAAGTTTCAAAGCCCAGTGCATCAGCATCCCAGCTGCTTTTGGGACTACAGCTTGTGTAGACCTACCCAAGTTATCTCTGGTGCTGGAGCGGTGAAGCCAGGACAGCACATGCTTCAATGCAGGCTCTACAAGCCCCCCTGGAACCCTGGCTAATTACTCACAGGGTTAACCTGTGCCGAAGCTTGTGGCATATCCTGGTGCCAAGAAAGGGTGACCCTACTTGTGCCAGTAGCAGCTTTGCCTGCCTGCACTATAGGGGGGTTTGCAGGGGTTGACTGGCCTATGGGCCGGATCCATAGCTCCCTGAACTGAAGGGCGGTCTGTCTACTGACTTGCAAGGTTTGGGATCCTGCATTCCCAGTTCAAGGCCCCCAGCCCTAATTAGTGAGCAGGATTTCACTAATTAACCCCTATTTAAAACAGCAAACAGGGACCTATGTCAGCCTGGCTTTAACATACCCAGCTTATTTTGGGTGCGTGCTCGCACTTGGAGGAGTGAGACAGAAGACGTGAACTCCCTGCATTTAACGGAAACAAAGAAAAAAGGCTAAATCAGATTTTCCTCTCGATTCTTCTGTTACTAGAACAATTAACATTCCTGGCACATGAATTATAATTAGCAGTCTCTTCAAACATTAATACTTCAGATGCTGGATATTTATATAGGGCTCTGGTATTTATATTTGATGAGATCTGTCAGCAACTGTTCTGCTAGACAGAATGTTTTTCAGCCGAGCACATTAAACAGGACAATTAGCTGGTTCTTACTCTTATTCCCCCTAGAAACACATTTAGGCTACTTCTCAATTGCTGATTGGGGAGCGGTGGGTGAGCGGGGGCTGTTCTTTGTTCTGAAACAGAGGAATAGATTAGTGTCCCAGGAGGTGGCAAAGAACGGTACTGTTTTTATGAATACTAAGTACAAAAAGCTACATTGAGGTCAGGACGACAATGTACCAAAGGCAGAACATTCAAAGGGAAGCAGCGACAAAGTTCAGGGCTCAGGGTGAAGGGACGTAGTCTCTGCTTTAAAGAGAAAACAATGAGACTTTGCCCTTTCTGGCTGCTTGATGGTGAATGAAGAAGACTTGGAAGATTTCATTTCCTTCTCCAAAAAAGAAAAAGTGAGCGGGGGCGGGGGTTAACCTTAGAAAAATCTGAAAGATTAAGTCTGGTCTTCCCTAGTGTTCTGCTGGGTGTTTCCTTGAAAGACAAGAGACCGGGAAAGGGAAGGCGGTCAGCCCTTAACTAAAGTGGGGTGAAATCTTTAAAGACAGCTTTTCTCCTGAGTGTTTGTCAGACCTTTGAGTTAAATCAATGTGAACAAAACCAAACAAGCCCAGCTCTTTGAACAGTCTGACTTAACCCCCCCCCCCCCCCCCCGCTGGCTCAAGTTTGACTTCCTTGGTTGCTGTGTGATGCTGTAATCCTACTAGTTTTCCAGTTGTCCATAGAGTCCTCCAGGAAAAACAGTAGACAAGATTTGAAAGTATAGTGTTAGGTCTTTATACATCATAAAGAAACAAAGCAACCACGGAGCACTAACCACTGGGAGTTAGGCACCTAAATAACTTTAAGGATCTAGCGGTAGAGCCCTGCTGCTGCTCTGGGTAGATGGATTCTTATTTTCATACACAGCTGCCTTGCCTTCAGCAGGTACTTCAGGACCATGGCTGCAGGAGCCGTGCCTCGCTTCCACATTGAGTGCTAAAATCCCTTGAGGGCTTTCGTATGCTTGCCCTCTTAACCTCAAAGGACATCAGATAAGCCCCCACCCTCAACCCTGCAAGTAGATCTGTCTGTCAAACCCCCCTGATATTAGTCCCACATGGAAGAACTTGCAGGCTTTAGCCTTAATTAGGAGCAGAGCAAAGCAGTCCAGTGTTCTTCAACATTTTCCATACCCCACACCGGTGAGCCCAGTTTTCCAGGGCTTGCGGCACTCAGACGCGCACACATCCATGTAGCCCCAAGGATATTTTTAAAGCCATAAAAGTTCTTATGAATGTATTTTCATTGCCGTAGCACCTAGAAGTCCCAGCTGAGGGTACCTCTGCACTTCAACTAAACTGCAGTTGGGAGGAGGGGATTGAGCTTGGGTAGCCAAACCTGCATTAGCTTTCACCTAGCTAGCATGGCTGAAGATAGCAGTGAGGACGTGGGGGCATGGACTTCTTCAGTATCAGCTGTATGAAACCCCCTGGCGCTCCGGCCTATGTATGTGTTCGCATTGCTAGTCTGGGCTGACACCCGGGCCACCGCGTCTTCACTGCTATTCGTAGCCTTGCTAACTAAACAAAAGCTAACTTGGTTATGCCTGTGTGGCACACCTTCCATTGCAGTGTAGGCCTGCTCTGAGATCATGGCTTCATTGTGCTTGGAGCTGTACAGACACATAGGGAGAGATAATCCCTGCCCAAGAGACCTCATAGTCTAAATAGACAGTGGAAGGGGAAACGACTTGCCCAAGGACACACTGTAGGTCAGTGGCAGAGGGAGGATTAGAACCCAGTGCTTCTAGCTCGGCCAGTGCTCTAGCCACCCGGCCTTGAATTCCCCCTGCTGCAGTGATTAGTGCTGATACGCATCCAGTAAGAAAATTGAAGGTGCCCCCCCCGCCAGGTGAAATTTGGCTTGCACAGAATCTCCAATCTCCCCAACCCTGGCCAGTCAGAGCTGCAGATGCTCCTCCCCACCCACCAGGGAGCAAACAGTTGCCACTTTAACAGGCTTGTTCGCCTCTCCTTCTAATCCATCCATCCAGCGTCCTTGTTGTGTTTGTTTTTCCTTAATTCCTATCGGCTCAATGTCTCTCTCTCCACCTCCAGCTGCCCTCGCCTTTAATTCCCCCCTCCCTCCCCCCCCTTTCCCTCTCTCCCCGATCTCTGTGTTCTTTATTTACAGCCACCTTCTCTCGAGCGAGCAGAGCCAGTTTGCAATTTCACACCTCAGGTGGGGCTGGGCGCCATGGAGCAGCCGGCACGTCTAGCCGGGGACAGCCAGGGAAGAAGGGATGGAGAAGGCTAAAATAGGAAGAGATTGAAGCCTCCCCTCCATGTATACATGCAACTTTCTTTTGCCTGCTCAATTTCAGCTGCTTTTAATCCCTCCCTCTCTGTCCCTGGTCAGTTTCACTAGTCTCTGTCCTCTGGGGGGAATTGAATCTATTGATGCTTCCCCAGGCTACTCCATAAGCGGCAGGGATCTGGGGAAGGGGCATTTCTCCTCCTTCCTCCCTTTTCCTGTTGCAGAGGGATGAGCCTCCTTTGGGAACCGGCCATGGTGGGTGCCAGGTATCCAGCCCTCCATCTGCTGCCTTGCTTCTCGCTGAAGGTCTCTGTAACCTTTGCAGACTAGAGGGAGCTGTGTATGCGAAAACCTTAGGGCAAGAGGAGGAGGCGAAAAACCCTTTGACGTATCAGGAGCAACGATAGCAAAGAGGCTTCCAGACCTTCCAGCCACCGATTTTTTTTATTATCTCCCGCCTTTCCCCAAATCCTCCTCAACCGCGGCATCAACACCATGACTGGTTTCTTGAAGCTGCAGCTCCTTCCATCCTTCCTCCCAAAAGTAGCCCGCAGGTCCCTGAAAACAGGAAAGAGCTGATGGAGGCAAAAGGCTGAAAAGTCTCTTCACAACCCCCCGCCCCCTTTTCTTTGTGCAGTTGCCTTGCAAAAAGCTACTGGTGGTGTTTGGAGATCACTGTTGCGGTGGTTTGGGCTGGGTTGGGTTTGCAGTTACTTTCCTGGATCCTGCAAAGCAGGGGAGCTCTCAAGGCAAGCATCAGAACAACCCTCTCAAAAGCTAACAAAGGCGAAGAAAGCTATAACTGGACTCTTTTCCAAGCTAGACTTTTGCTAAAGTTTTCCAGTCCTGCTTTTGTGAATGTCTCTTAAGAGGGAGGAGGTTTGATATTTTTTTTTTGTAAGATCCCTGTTTGTTTGGGCTTTGGAATAAATCACTGGCTTTTCCCCCACCCGGAATAAAAACCGAATGATGGATGTGTGCCAGTGTGTACTGGAGATTGTCTTGTTTTTCCAGGAATTGCATGTGAGGGTTTGACACTTCGGCAACCTTAACTGTAAACCAAAGAAGTTTCTGGTGGTGATGGGAAATAAATATACACACAGCTTCCTATCTGACAAGAAAATGTAGCTGGGATGTGATTCCGTTCCCTGGATTTCTTAAAGGATTCTAACTGGATAGACAAAGACTTAAGAGAACCGCTGGTTATACATTTATGTATTTAAGAAGAACTTTGTAAAGGCAGTTTGAAAATGGACATTAATGTGCCTGGCTGGTGTGTGAGGTGTTCATTGTCTAGGGTTGTTTTGGGGTTTTTTAATATGTTTCTTTCCAGACCATAGAAAATTGTCTTTGCGGGATGCTCTATTGTTGCCTAGATCCGATCGTTCCATAATGAACTGGTAAATTTCTTTTCTCTCTCTTTCTTTCTCCTTTAAAAGCGGTAATGCTTTGTAAATGCTCAGTATCGCAAATCCGTTTTAGGGATTAAAACCGATCTCTTGGAAAGCCGCTCTGAAGCTTTCATTTGAGACAGGTTTTTGGCCGTGTGTGTCTATTTTTTGAAGCTTAGTGCAGGAGAGACGAATTTTTTTAAAAAAAGACTTTTTCTCCCCTCAATTTTCCATTGCATTTGAACTGGTGATAGATTGTGAAAACCTTCCGTGATCCAACGCCCTCCAGAGATCTGCTTTGATGTAAGTATTTTATTTCATAGGGTCTATAGGATTTCCAGATAGGAGTGTGTTGCTTTTCATTTTGTGATAAACCCCTTTGAAAACATCTTCTATTAAAGGGAGAGAAGGAATTTCATTTCCAACTCCTGGAGCAGCTCTCTCTGGGATAAGACATCAGTCTGAGACATAAACAGTGGAGACCTCTCGATGCTCAGGTTCTCCTGAAAGGAAGATGAATGACGCCCAATTTGGATTATAAATCATGGGGCTCTGTTAAGGTTTATCTGATCGCAGCTTGAGAATTCTTCCCAACCCACTTGTTCTGCCCAGAGAGGTCGGGGGGTTGTTGTCCGGCTGGAACAAATGGCCAAGTGGCTGAAAGATTACTTGAGTTTTGGGAGCAGGAGGTCTCCCCCACAGCCCCCCAAGCCCGACTACACAGAGAGTGAGATTTTAAAGGCTTACAGAGCGCAGAAGAGCCTGGACTTCGAGGATCCCTACGAAGACAGCGACAATAAACTGGAGCCGGATCCCGGGGGGTCGGGCTCCCCAAATACAGCAGCTGCTGGTGGCTGTGCGGAAGGGAAATACACCTCCCCAAAACACAGGCTTATCAAAGTGGAGTCCGCCGACCAGAACAGGAGCAAAGCTCTGTTGGCGACGGCTGCCGAGGAAGTCAAAGGCAGGCAAGAGCAGGTAGGTGCTGGGAGCCAGGGGAATTACCTCCAGGGGTCTGATCACACTCAGGCCTAGCCCTCTGGGCCTGTGGTCACATCAGATCTCTCCTGCTAAGCAGGGTGGGTCAGGTTGCTGCTGGCATGGGGATTTCCAAGGCGCTGCGTGCAGTGGAATGGGGGATTCAGGACCTGGTGCTCTTTGCTCTGGCAGTGGGAGGGCGCAGTGGGCAGCAGATGATGTCCAGCTGATCTGGAACGCTTTCGGTAAGAGCTGGCGTGGTCGGCCCAGCAGCGTGGCCAGAGGCCGGCTCTGGTGAGGACGCTGGGCTTCCCTGAACTCACCCTGAGGTTGCAGTTAGATGCAGCATTGTTCACTTCCCATCCTACAGGGCTTTAGGGCGAGCTAGGACAACGCAACGGCTGCTGGCTGCACCCCAGAGGTGGCTGCATTTTGGCGGTGTGTGAAATTGCTCCCAAGGGGAGAGTTTGCTAAGTGTTGGGGGCTATACTCATGAAAGGGAGAAAGGAAAGAGGGAGGGGTGGAGAGGACCACAGCCTGGCAGCATCTGTCACGGGGCTCCATGGGGAGTGAAAGATTTCATGCGGTAGCCATGCTTCTCGGTTTGTTTCACCTTCCAGCAAGAAATGGGCAATAAATGATCTTCCTGACAGCATCGGGAAAAGAGCCGACCTACTGGTTTCATAGCTCCAGAGAGGGGGACTGGGGCCCAGGAATCCTGGAGTTGATTCCCAGCTCTGTCACCAACACCCAGTGGGACCTTGTCCAAGTCCCTTCCTCTCTTTCAGGCCACGGTTTTCCATCTGTAACATGGGGCTAAAACGCCTTCCTCTGTGTCTGTCTCGTCTGGTTGGATTGTAAGCGTCTCAGGGCTCACTGCGCGTAGGTACAATGCCTGGTTCCATGAGGCCTGAGCTCATCTGGGGCACTTTGGTCCTCCTGGAATCCCGGTCATTATTAATACCCTGGAACGCTTTCCCAGTGGCATTTTCTGTATTGCTCCTCTGATAGTCCCTGAACCCCATTTCTCCAGCCCAGCTTCATCCACGCTAATCCTCCGGAGCTGTCCGTGCAGAGGGTGTGCTGGGCTGCGTGGGTGGAGGGGGGAAGCTTTGGAGCATTGCTCAGGGTAGGCCAGGGGTTGTCCAGCAATCACTCCTCAGTGGCCCATTCTAAGTCTATCCGTCGTGCAGCAACAGCGGTGGGCTAAGCCTGTATGTAACAGGCCTGGATTAATGGGCTTGCAGCCTGCTACACTCAGTGGTCCTCGTCGGAGCAGTGGCTCCGTTATTCTGCTGCTGCCTAGGGGTAGCTGGGCCGATGCCTGTCCATGGGCATTAACAGGAGGACCCCTCTGCCCCGGCCACTAGACTCTGGACGCACCCTTTGCATTATCCACTGAACGGTGGGCTCCGCTGGGGGGCTGTGGGTGTTACCCTGCAGTCAGGAGGTGCGGCGGCAGCACGTGTAGCGTGCCCGGTGGGCATAGCAGGGAAGCCGCGGTAGCACGGTCGGAAGCCCAGGTTAGCTGGCCAAGCGCGTTCCTGGGCCCCGGGCCAGCTTGTCCCCAGGCTTTGATATTGAGCGAGCGAGTGTGGACAAAACCAGCTGGGATGTGTCTCGGGATTGCGGGGTAGGGTACAGAGTAGGGTACCCATTGCCAGTGGGTGGTGCAGGGGAGGGGGAGGCAGGACTCCTGGGTTCTCAACAGGCTGGGAGTGCTGACCCCTGTGTCTGCAGAGCCCTCAGATCATCAGCACATCCGTGAGCTCACGGAGGAGCGGGTGAGATCCAGCCCACAGCGCGAGGCTGTTGGCGGGCTCACGGGATCGCAGGTTCCCGCCCTCCTTAGCACCCCTGCGCTCAGCCTTATTAGCAGTGACGTGAGGCAGACAAAGGTGCCACAGGCCCTGAGGGGTTTTTCACACGTTCCCGCTGCCTGTGCTTGGCAGCGCCAGTCACCGTAGCCCCGTCCCAGTATGCCCAGCGATGGCGAAGGAAACCCACGATGGGAGAGATCGGGTCGCTCTCCGCCCAGGGGGAAGTGAGGCCCGGGGAGAGGGGACCTGACAGCACGGCAGTGGCAGAGCTGGGATTAGAACCCCCGTCTCCCCCCTCCTCCGCTCTGCCTGCTCGTCAGAATTAAAACATCAGCCAGAAATTCCCATGTTCACCCTGCCTTTGGTGGTTAATTCATTGGTGACGAGAAGGGGGCGATTTAATACCGGGAGCGACGGCGCTTTGGGTGCCAAACTCCAGCCACCCCACGCGAGAGACCAGAGGGTTTCAGGTGGAGGGTGAGCTGGGAGGACTTGCGGATTCAGGCCGCCAACCCCAGAGTGCCAGCTCCCCTAACCCACCCCCGAATCGTGTAGCTGTTCTGCAGGAGGGATTGGGCTTGACGACAGCTGCAGGTGAATGTCACAAGCCATTAGGAAGGTGAGCGACTCTACAGGCAGAAATAACCGAGATCTGACCTTGACTGCCGGAGGTTGTAACCCTCCTGGGTAACGTGCAGGGGGAGGGGGGCTCAGGGCTGTTCCTTTAGTGGGTTACAGGGAGGAAGAAAGCCCCGGTTTGTTTGAGAGCGGTAGCTAATCTGCCGCCAGACTAGCGCTGCCAAGCTCCGCAGCAGCGTGGTCTAGTGGTGAGAGCAGTGAGCTAGAGCACCTGGGGTCAATTCCCGGCTCTGCCACTGGCCTGTTACGTGACCTCGGGAAAATCTCTTCCCCTCTGGTGCCATCCTCTCTCTTTAGATCACAAGCTTTTCTGGGCAGGGGGCATCTCTCACTATAGGAACGGGCAGTGCCCACGGCAAGGGGGCCCTGGTCTCGGCTGGGATCACTAGGCGCTAGTGGGGTAATATGAGGTTTGCATAATAGAGCCTCGGTAGGCCTGACACCCCCTAAAATGGGTACATATTGGCACCCTCATTTTGCTGATGGAGACGCCGAAACTAATGCCCTGCCCCTGGCAGAGAGTGCCCTGGGGTTTGTAAGGAGCGCTGCTTTGATAACTCATCTGAAATGCAGCTTCTCAGTGCTCCGTGGGCAGTGGTTTAGTGCCAACTCAGTAGGAAGTGTGTGCACCTCTCCTGGTACAGGTCACCAGCACCCCTGCCTCTGTTCCCACCCAGATCCCGCCCAGCTGGGGTGAGGAGATCAGCACGAGGTGCTGTGATCGTTTGGGCTTGTGCCCTTTCCCAGCTGCCCCGTCCTCACGGTAGCTGCGGGTGCCAGTTCTCCTGCATCCCAAATTCCCAGCCCGGCTGCCATTTACTCTGTCTTCCCTGCTGAGCAGCGGGAACAGCTTCTGCTGCGAATGTGGGTGTCCCTATGCCAGTTGCAGAGCTCCCCCATCTCTGATCCTCTGCCCGTGCCCTGCGAAGGGGCAGGTGCCCCCCCCATGCCCATCGGACGGCTCCCCCATCTCTGATCCCTGGCTGTCAGGCCTTGCCTCGTCCCCCTGCTCGCCGCTCGCTGCCCCCGACGGCGTGTTCGACATGCTCAAACAGCCCGCGGAAGAAATGTTTTGAGAGCTGCAGGCAAATGAGACAGGTGCATGGAAATTGCCTCTCAGCCGCTCTCGAAGCAATTACCCTCTGTCTCCCCTTTTGTCTGTGAAGCGAGCGCTGGGAAATGAGGTGGATTGACAGCACTGCGGGCCGATGTTTTCTTTATCCCCAGAACGGGGGCCGCAGGGCAAGAGACGCGAGCGTGTAACACACAGAGACTCCCCCCCACCCCTCCATCCCCTCTGCCCTAGCCTGGACTCAGACCAGAACCCCCAAGGTGAAAGGCTCCAAAGCCACATGGCCGTGCCGTCCCGCTGATTCCTTCGCTTTCCATCCCCTCTCCACCCGGGGCGTAGCACTTCCCGTCCCTCAGGCTCCGACTGGCTCCCGCTTGCTGCCTCTCTGCCTTCAGGGACGTGGGATCGGCTGTGACAAAGCTTCGGGCAGATCCTCTGTGGTGTTTAGGAGCCTAACTCCCAGTGAGAGGATCGGTGTGTCTTAATGCCACCTTCCTTTGCCACCCCCCTGCAAAGATCCCCCAACACACCCACACGGAGCATGTGAAAGGCAGGCAGGTGTCACTGATGGGGAAACTGAGGCAGGGGTTTGCCCTAGATCGTGCGGAGAGTTGGTGTCAAAGTTGGAAGAAGGACTCAGGGCGTTCTGGGCTCACATCTCCTCTCCTCTCTGCACTTTTCACCTGGCCGCTGATGAGCTGGGTTTGCTGGTGGCCTCGGGTTCGGGCTGCTCCCTGGCTCTGACGGGATTCCTGGTTTCACTCCCATGTCGTAGGGCCGGACGTGACTTCGTGAGGTCACCAAATCCAGCCCTCTGCACTCAGGCAGGACCAAATAACCCTAGGCCTTCCCTGACAGGGCTTTGTCCTTTAAAACCCCAAACGAAGGGGATTCCACAACCTCCCTTCCTTGGGAGCCTGGTGCACAGCTCAACTCCCCTGAGAGTTGGAAAGTTTCCCCTAATATCTAACCGAACTCTCCCCGGCTGCGGATTAAGCCCAGTGCTTCTCGTCCTGCCTTCAGTGGCCATGGAGAACAACTGATCTTTGGAACAGCCCTTCGCATGCTCGAAGACTGTTCTCAGACCCCCCCTCAGGCTTCTTTGCTCAGCACTAAATGCCCCATTTTAAGCTTTCCTCCTTGTGTGAACACAGTGATGTCCCCTTGTCTCTTATTTTAATTCGCCCCCCCCGCCCCCGTTCTGTGTGCTGGGGGAGGGGGACTCCTGCTGGCCTGGCTCATCGGGGCCCCGGAATGATCCCCCCGGGCATCTCCCGCTGCTGAGTCCGGCCCTGCTTTTTCCGCACTGAGTGTAGCCCCTCCTGCCCGCAGGGCGATGGCGAGAGCGAGTACGCCGACCCCTTCGATGCCTGCCGGGATCAGCCAGGGGACGCCGAGGAGACGGTGCCGGAGAACAACGGCTACATGGAGCCCTACAACGCCCAGCGGGTGGTGACAGGTGAGAGACCAGTCTCCAGGGGGTGCTGGGCACGGAGCAGCTGCACGCGGGGGCTGGGGCGGGGCTCTGTGACGCTGCTTCTCGCTCTCGCTGAGGGACCTGTGCCCAGGGGACAGGACAAGGTGTTATCAACTCCCCTGCCTGGCTAGCTAGCCCGGGCATCCAACCTCCTTCCAGGCACATGGGCACCTGGCACCCAATCTCCCCCCATGCACATTGGCACCCAGCACCCAATGTACCCCCCATGCACGTGGGTACCTGGCACCCAATGTACCCCCCATGCACGTGGGCACCAGGCACTCAGTGTACCAGCCCCATGCACATTGGCACCTGCTGCCTGGCACCCAATCCCACGATGTATATGAGCATCTACTGCCGCCCTCCCCACCCCCTCGTCTGCCCTCCATGCCCTGACCCACGTCCATACACGGGCTCCTCGGCCCAGCCTTGGCCCTGCCCAGCTCATCCCCTTCCGCTGGACTCCCAGACTTCCAGGGCCCAGGTGACTGGGAGGGCCGGCGGGGGAAGACCTGCCAGCAGGGGCTGCAGCTTTACGACATCCCCTACGAGGAGCAGGAGCAAGACCCCGCAGGCGCCCCGGCCAGCCCGGCCCGCGAGAGCCGCCTGCCCCAGGACGACGAGCGGCCGGCGGACGAGTACGATCAGCCCTGGGAGTGGAAGAAAGACCACATCTCCCGGGCCTTCGCAGGTGTGTCCCGCCCCGCCCCGTCTCTGTGGGGAGCAGGGCCAGTGCCAGAGACGTGGGGCTCTGCTGGAGCCCGGGGAGGGGGTGGCGGCTCTGGGGCTAAGTCTCAGGGGGTGAAATCTCTAGGAAGCTCATTCTGCCCGGGCGGGGGGCTTCCGCGCGGGCGGGGGGGGGGGGGGGGGGGGGCATGACACACCTTTCCAGCAAGACCTTGAGCCCTGGAATCGCCCCTGCTCTGCTAGAGCGTTAAACACCCCAGAGCATTTTCCATTTGGCTTGGGGGGTTCACCCTCGAGTCCTTCGGCTACAATCTCCCGCTCCCCATGGGGCTGCGTGTCACTGGGGTTGCAGCTCCATGGTGCTTTGGGATCCTCTAGGGTGAAAGGTGCCATCGGGTGTCATTGATTAACAAGGGCCAGTCCTGGGACGCGGCTCTGACAGTGCCCGAAAAGGGAGGAGGTACCAGGGGGACACCGCACAGTCCCCTGCGCCTGGCCTGACGCCCCGGCCTCCTGCCCTGCCCCCGGCGCAGCGGCGGGACATGGCGCCAGAGGGAACGGATGTGCCATGACCTTAAGGGCCTTTCAAGCCAGGGGCTCCAGTCCAGTCTGGGGTTAAAGACTCCCGCTGCAGAGAAGCCACTCGGGCCTGAGCCTGCAGCCTCTGCAATCTTCCCATTGGCTTCAGTGGCTCCGAGTCCGGCCCAGTGAGCAAAGGCGTGGAACTGGGAGATGGGGAGCGGGGTTTCCCGGAGGCTGAGGGGTGCTGGGATCAGGCCCAGACCGTGAGGCCGAGGGCAGAGTCCGGACCCGGAGCTCCGGCATCTGATGTCATCTGCGTGGGTTCCGAATGAGCCGGGTTCCAGGCTCCCCGCGTCCCCCAGCTCGACGGGCAGGCGGGCGCCGGGGACACGGGCTGAAGCTAAGATTCTGACGAAGGGCCGGGCCTGACTGAGGGTCTGCCCACCAGACTGGGTACGGGGCGGGGGCAGGAGTTCTCCCTCCTTTGGCCCTGGGCGAATGATACTGGCTGGAGACGGGAGCAGTGTCTTCCAGGTACCCAGGTGTGGGGCCCGGCTACCGACGTCAGTGGGGCCCAAGGCTGCTGCTGGGGCTCGCTGGCAGTGGAGGGGGAACCAGCAAGGGGACCTCGGAGCTCAGCTGAGCCGTGGGGGGCGGGGGGAAGGACTGTGCCCCAAGCAGCAGCAGCCTGCCCCCTCTCCCTCCCCGTGTAACGTGTTTTCCCCCCACCCAAGCAGTGCAGTTCGAGAACCCCGACTGGGACCGCCCCTCTTCCCTGAACAAAGAGCGCTGGCGGCCCCCAAAGCACCTGACGGCAGGCCCCAAGCTCGGCCGAGCGCAGAGCCCGGAGCGCAGCCCCCCTGTGGCCGAGCGTGTGGACCCCTCGCTGCCACTGGAGAAGCAGATGTAAGTCCCAGGGGTGGGCGAGCCGGGCAGCTGGACGGGCACCAGCGTCCTTTAGAGCCATGGTGCCCTGCCTGCGCCGGATGCCCTGATGGCAGGTCACACAGGGCCCCAAGCCAGCCACAGCTGTGGCCAGGGCTCTGAGCCCCTAATGCATTTGTCCCAAGATGCACTGAGGCAAGGCCTGCATCCGGGCCATTGGTCGGCTCGGGAGCTTTGAGCCGCTAGCACCAATCACCTACCTTGGAAATGTTACAGACATCGGAACCCCAGAGGAATTCTGGGAGTTTGGCCTTGCTCCTCCCCGAGGACGGTTTGCAATCGCTCCCACAATGCACCACAGATCGGAGCACCGCTGGGCATTCTGGGATATATGCCCAGAAGGCACTGCTGCAGCCACACAGTCAGAAGCCCACTTAATCTTTTAAAGGAAAGCTGAGAGTCTCCTGTATTCACGGGACTCCAGAAGCTGGGGATTTGAGAAAAGGCAGGCAAATAAAAGAAGGTTTGTGAGGAGGGAGGTTCTGGAGCAGCCTCCCAATAAGAGGAGTGGGGGAAACCAACCTAGCTAGTTTGAAGATGGAGCTTGCTAGGTTTATGGCTGGGATGATACGATGGGATAGCAGGAGACTGGCCCAAAGCCCCAAAAGCGCCTGTGTCCTACGTTCCTAAAAGCAGCGGGTATCGCGAAGCCCATGGTGAAATTATGAGCACTGGCAGCTCTGTATCTGTCGCTGCGAGACCCTCTCTCTTGCCCCCCACCCCAGGTGGTACCATGGCTCCATCAGCAGAGCCGACGCTGAGACCCTGCTGACTCTGTGCAAAGAAGGCAGCTATCTGGTGCGGAACTGCGAGACCAGCCACCACGACTACTCCCTGTCGCTCAGGTGAGATGCTCGTTCACTCTCTGCCCCCCATCCTCTGCAGAGAGCTGCTGTGCCGGGGGGTTGTCTGCAGTGGGGGTACTCACGCCCTGCGACTCTAGGACCCAGCCACCTGGAGCATCAGATGGGGAAACTGAGGCACAGAGCAGGAGAGGTCTGGTCCCCAGTGGCGAGATGTTGGCAGAGTTGGGTCTAGAACCCTGGAGGTCTGAATCCAAGGAGAGTTAGGTGCAAGTCTGTAGCTAACTCCCATAAACTCCTTTGAAAGTCCCAGGCTAGACCACACTACGAGGTCCAAGCGTAGAACCCAGGAGTCCTGATTCCCACTCCTCTGCTCAGACCACTAGCCTCCCCCTTTCTCTCCCTCTCTCTCACCTCCCAGGGCTCCTCTGACCCCTCTCTCTAGAGGTCGGAGCGGGAGCTCACACCCACGGTAGGGTAGGAGCGTAGGAGAGAAAGCAGCTCATTGAATCCCTATGTAGTGCAGGGAGTCCCATCACCTGTGACTGGTTGGGGCTGTGGTGGGGAGGGGAGTGTTGGGGGTGGGGAGGGGAGGAGATGGAGCTGGGGAGGGGGCTTCAGAAACTGACGGCTCAGCGGCTGAGCAGCGGGATCCGTACGCTTCACTGCTTCACAGGCCACGGAGGTGGAGGGGCGCTGTGCTCCTGACATTCGTACCCCACTCCCTGGCACTGGGGACCGAGAACTCCTGAGACATGTGACATGTTGTGTTGGGGCACCTCGACGCCTGGAGCCAAGGGGGTGACGTGGGTGACACGACGGGGGCATTGAAGGGTGAAAACATGGTGTCGTCAGTCCCTGCCCCGAGGGCCAGAGCCCGCCGAACAGTGGCACATCTCTGCTCTCCGACCCAGGTTTCTGCCGTGGGGCTCTGCGGACCCCCAGTTGAGAACCGCTGCTCTATCGTGTCCCCGCTTTCCATGCGGAACGGTGCCGGTCTTTTTCATCTCTCCGCATACAGAAGCTGGACCATCCCCCTCGACGTTTCCACTGCCCATCTCGGAACCTTTTCCAATTCCAACAGATCGTTTCTGAGATGGGGCGACCACATCTGCCCGCAGTATTCAAGGTGTGGCTGAACCATGAATGTTCTGTCTTCTTATCTCTCCCTTTCTGAATCGTCCAAATCTTCTGTTCCCTTTTCTGACTGCACCTGCACATTGAGCAGAAGTTTTCAGAGAACGACCCACAGGGACGCCAAGATCGCATCTGGATGGGTAACAGCTAATATAGGTCCCTTCATTTTGTATGGAAAGTCGGGCTGATGTTTTCCAATGAGCCTTACTCTGCATTTATCGCCACTGGATTTCACCTGCCGTCCCCCAGTTCTGTGAGGTCCCTTTGGAACTCCTCGCAGTCAGCTTTGGTCTTAACTGCCTTGAGTCATTTTGTAGCCTTTGCAAATTTTGGCACCTGGCTCTTTACCCTCTTTTCCAGATTATTAATGAATCTATTGAATAGGACGTGTCCCAGTACAGACCCCCGGGGGGCACCACTATCCACCGCTTTCCATTCTGAAACCATTTGTTCCTACCCTGCGTTTCCTGCCTTTAAACCAGTTCCTGATCCAGGAGACGGACCTTCCTTCTTCCCCCATGACTGCTTCAGGATGGCCGTGTGGGTTTGTGCAGGAGGATGGGAGTCCAGACTCCTGTTTCCAGGTCCAGGAGGGGTGTGCGGCTCAGTGGTCGGAGCAGGGGACTGGGAATCAGCATCTTGTAATCTTAGGCCCTTAAGCTTCCCTCCTGGGCCAGGTCAGTTTTTAAGTCATTCCTGGCTGTAAAGGGCTTGGAGAGGCTTGGATGGGGGAGGGGCAAGAGGCCCATTCTCCTCTCCCCAGGATCCTCCAGGCCCTTCCCCGGGTACACGGGCGCAATCCCCCCGACAAGTAGCTCCCCGTGAACTCTCTGCCTGGAACATCTGCTTCTTATTAGCGGCCGGCAAGTACATCAAAGGGCCGGGCCGGCAGGCGCTTTGTCGGCTGTCTGTGCACAGAATGAGCCGCACGGCCTGGGGAGCAGCCGGCATGAATATTTCATCAGGTTAATCGCAGCAGCGTGCTCTGATCGCCGGCAGGAGCCCAGGGCCCCGTTCGCCCCGCCACGGGCTTTGAAATATTGATTCCCGCACGGGGCTGGGCTCTCTCCAGCCTGGCTCCGAACAGCAGAGCGGCCCCTCTTGTGGCTGGCTTGGATCACAGGGTGCTCAGAGGTTCCACAGCCAGCCACGTTCCTGCTCCAATCCCCAAAGCAGCCAGGCCTCGCTCCCGGGTTCTGTCGCTGGGGCTGGTTTGCCGTGACGGTGAGCGAGCGGCTTCCCCTTCTCTGGGGCCTCAGATTCCACCCCTGGGCCACGAGGAGAAAGCTGTCGTGGCAGATCACCTGGCCCCCAGCTGGGTTAGAACTCAGAACCTCCTGCTCCAAAAACCACAGGCTGTTGCTGCTTCAGATAAGGGAGAATCCCCAGCAAAAGCTAGCAGTATAGGCCCTATGACACACAGCCGAGCAGCTCTGCTTAGCACGACCATATCTCCCTCTTGTGGCTGGCTGCAGCAAAGACAAGAGCCCACTATCTGCTCAGGGCCAATGGGGTTACTCCTCTGGGGATGCCCGGTGCTAACGCTCTTTCCCCTTTGCCTCCACCCCCAGGAGCAGCCAGGGCTTCATGCACATGAAGTTCACCAGGACCAGGGAGAGCAAGTACGTGCTGGGCCAGAACAGCGCCCCCTTCGAGAGCATCCCCGAGGTCATCCACTACTACACCGCGCGGGAGCTGCCCGTCAAAGGGGCCGAGCAGCTCTCGCTGCTGTACCCCGTGGCCGTGCAGACCCTCTGATGCCGTGTGGGGCTGGATGCTTGCAGACCGCGCAGAGTGGGGGCTGCTCCCATGCTGCCCGCCCCCACAGGCACTGGCTCGAGGATTGGGCTGAAGAAGGAAGGGCTGGTCCGGAGCCTGCAGCTGGGAAGGCCTCGGCCCGGCCCCCCCGGGGACGTATGGGGTTGCACTTTGCGTGACCTGCCTTTTCAGCACTGGGGGCTCCTGCTCCGAATGCAGCAAGAGCAAGTCGCTCCGGCTGCAAAGCAGCATCCAACCCCTGCCTGCTGTCCCAGCCCCTGCGACCTGCTCTGGGGGGTGGCCTCTGACCTGGGAGCTCCCACGCGGGAGAGGGGTTAGCCTGGGGTCATCCCTTCTAGCCACAGTTGGGAACTCCTGCTTTGGGGCTGTTCGGGCTTCAGCTTGTCCCGCTGTCCTTTCCCCTTCGCCCCCACCTTGGTCTCTCCTACTCCGAGATGCTGCTGGCCCCACGGTCCTGCCGTGCTCTGCCCCATAAAATCTCTGCTCTGGGGGGCTGTGTCCCAGAGCTCCCCCACACCCATTCTGCTCTGAGACACACTCCCAAGTTACTTCCCCCACCCCCTCGCCTCCAGGCAGACTTGATCGAGGGGTGCCTCCTTCCTATGGCCAGCCCTGGGAGCTGCCGGGGTGGGAGGGAGGTTTCTAGCATGTCCCGGCCTGGACAGTCCGTCCCGGCCTGGACAGTCCCCACCGTCCTGCCCTGGGAGAGGGACACCCGCAAGCTCTGAGCACAAGAACATGTAGAGACAGTAGGTTCATGCAACTGCCCACCGGTGTCCTACCCCGGTGTCATCTCGCTTGTCCCAGCTCCCCCCGCCCACAACCTCCCCGGTCCCCTCCCCCCGCCTCCACCCTCTTTCCCCGGCGTGTGTGTGTGTGCGGGTCCGTCGCGCCCCGTGTGCTTTGTGCTGCTCTGCTCGTGCTGCCATTAAACGCCGTCATCCAGACTCGGCCCCTGCCCGTCCGTCTGTCTCTGCCCCGCTGGGGTGGGGTCCCACCGGGGCCCCCCGGCTCCGTGCTTTACTCCCCAGGGGACAATCTGCTCCCAGGGCTAGAGGGTCTCCTGGCCACTCGTGGGCGAGGGGCTGCCTTCAAGGTCCAAGCCTGGAGAGAGCAGGTGACCTGCCGAAGCACCTCATGATTCAGGAGCGAAAGCCCCATTTGCACCTAACTCCCTTAAGTGCCTTGGGGAGCTGGGCCCAGTTTGGAGGGGGGAGTTTCCCCGCACCAGACCACCATTGTTGGGTCACCCCGCTCCCTCGATCCAGCTCTTCCTGGAGAGCAGGGGGTCAGCCCGAGGGGGCCTCGCAGCCTCTTTTCCCCCCAGAGCGGCTCTTCTGCTCTGGGCTGGTCCCCCGACCTCTCCAAGCAGCCTCCTATGGCGAATGGCCGACCTAGGCTGGATTGGGGCTGGGGGCCTAGTGGGGCAGTTGGGGGCCTTCTGCTGCCTGTTCTAGCTTTGCCCCACTCCCAGCCCCCAGCCCACTCCCCTCAGCCACTGGAGGGGTTCGAGCCCTAACCTGGCACCTCATTAGCAGGGCAGAGGAGCCATGATCTGGGGTGGGGAGAAATGGGCCCAGCGCCCTCCAAGCAGGCGGTGTCAAGGCCGAGGCAACAAACGGGGGACGTGGTGTCTCAGCTGGTGGAGAGACCCCCCGCCCCCCTCACCCCAGGGCTCTGCGGCTGCCATTCCTGATGGAGCAGGGGTGGGGGAAGCCTCCAGAACAGACAGCCAGAGAGACGCCGAGGGCTCTGCACAGTCAGCAGGTCCTGCCCGGCCCTTCCGGTGACTCAGCCTTGCAGACCCTTGCCAGTTGCCAGGCCTGGGCAGCCCCCTTCTCTCCCACTAGGCTGCCTGGCTGGGTGGACACAGGGGCACCCCAACCCAGTGGGGCCAGTGCACGGAGCTGTACGAGCGGTTGACAGGCCGACCCCGGGACACACCCTCCCACACGGCTACGGATGCATCAGGACCTGGCGATGATGCAGATTAACATGGGATGCATGTAAGTCCGCCTTGCCCAGCCGTGGGGCGAACCCCGCCCAGCAGCGCCTAGCCCAGGGGCTGGGCCCCTGCCCTGCTCCGCCGCGGCCTCCCCTCCTAGTGCCCTCCAGCCGCGGGCCCAACAGGGGGGGGCATTCCCTTTGAATCCAGCGCCACACATTGCGGGGGGTGGGATTTCTGATTCATCCCTAGACTAGGGGGTGTGACCAGAGCCCTTGCCATCTGGGGTGGGGGCGGGTGATCAGGCGTCGAATCTCCTGTTCTTAGAGTCCGAATCCGTCTCTCTCCCTGTCCGTCCGCCTGCCTCTGCCTGTTCCTCGTTTCTGATCCTCGTCAGTCCTGGAGGACACCTGTCTCCATAGAAACCGGGGCAGCCCGCCAATCCCAGCGCCTGTCACTTCAAGGTGAAAGATGCCTGGCGCGGAACAATGGCAGCCAGGCGGCCTGGCTCCCTCCGCTGCCACCTGAAAGCGTCTGGTTCCTTTCCGCCCCCGCCCCACCCGCCTCCCATCCATCTCTCCCCGTGAGGCACGCGGGGTAAGCTGGCTCGGAATGCATCAGCTGCTTCTGGGTGGCCCTCGTTTTCCCCAAACAAGGTGCCCGCGCTGCCCAGCCCGGCTTTGTGCCACGAACAGAGTCACCAGCAGCCTCCGTCAACCCGCCAGCCCCACAAAACCCTCCTCCCGAGCCGACAGCAGGGCAGGGATTGGCAGGCCCCCAGCCAGCGCCCTGGGCTACCAAGCTGAGAGCTTTGGCTACTCATGGCCTCAGTCCTGGACCAAAGAGCCTCTAACTTAAGAAGCATGGGCTGGGGGCCGGGGGCAAGAGAGAAGGGGTGAGGGCCTCAGCGCATTATGTGTGGGAGGGGAGCTGCGCTGGAGGATGAGACGTAGCCCAGGGAGGGAGGACACCTGGTTTCTAGTCTCATCTCGCCCCCACTGAATCACCCTGTGGGCCATGGTGGCCTGTCTGTGCCTCAGTTTCCCTGCTGGTAGCATGGGATGCTGACAAGTGAGCTCTCAGATGAGTCAGATCTCAAATCTTTCTTTCTAGCTGATCACAAGCATCATATTTTCATTGTCTGGGTTCACGTCCCTCCCTTTCTCGCCCAAACCGGCGCGGTCCAGGGGGTGGACTCTGGCCTAGGACTTGGCTTCTGGACCTTGTTCTGCTGCAGGCGTCCTTGGGCAAATCCCTTAGCCTGGCTGTGCTGTAGTCCCCCAGCTAGTGTCACGGCTCCAAGATCCGCACAGCGTCGTCGTGAGTCCAGGCCCCAGGGCCATGGGCTGGCTCCGTATCTCAGGGTGCAGGGCACCGTACCTCATAGCAGGGAGACTCGGAAGTGATCTCACCCCAGATCTGTTGAGCTGGCACCGCCTGCAGCTCCCCACGTTCCCCAGGGAGGGTGAGTGATTGGGCGGGTTGCTGCCCTTGTAAATGGGGGGACCCATGGGCCCCCTGCTTTCAGCAGCAGGCCCCACAGGGCCCATCCCCCAGCCCCTGGAGGGACAGGTCAGAGAGGTCAGTTAAGGCTAGTCTGGGGGCAATCGAATGGAATCAGATCAGCTTCCCCATCCTCAGCTGCCCCCCTCCCCTTGCGATTGCAACGCAGCCAGAGACCCCCGCCCCTCCATCAGGCCCTGTCCCCCTTTATTACCTCCCCCGAGCCCCATGGCCAGCCCCTGGACCTCGCTGAGGAAAAGGCGGGCAGCGGCGTGAGTGCTGGGTATTTTTAATAAGTGCCCCACTTGTGGGGCTGCGGGAGCCTGGCCGGCTGATTCATTATTAAGCCGACATGCTCTGGCACTTCCCGGGGCTGAATTATTGATGGCGCTTGGGGCCTCGGCTTTCTGTAACAATTAACCATCCCTGGCTAGGGGCTCACGAGTCCGCTTCCTTCCCCCGCCCACCATCGCTCCATCATCCCTGCTCCCTGGGAATGTCTCCCCCCAGGATCTCAAAGCGCTCAGAGTTAGGAGCACTCTGGCTCTGCATCTGAGTTGCATTGGGGTGACCCAGCCTTGTTTTAGAGAAGGGGAAAGTGAGGCACGCAGAGGTCAACCCGATTTGCCCACAGTCGTGTGGCTGGGCAGGGAGCAGAACCCAGGAGTCCTGATTCCCCATCCAGCTGCTCTAAATGCCCCTCTCCCCCAAGAGCGGGACAGAACCACATCTCCCAGTGGGATTCGGGGTCAGCGGTGTCTGGCATGACGTCCCTGAGCTGTGACAGCCAGGCTGGGTTGGCGCAGAGGTGACACTCACGTCTGGAGCTCCTGCTCACACCAGCCCGCGGCGCCGGGACTAGAACTTGCTTCCTTCCCAGCTGGTAACACAGGCCACCCGCCCTCTGAGCGCTGGGAGAATCTCCCTTTGTGCCTCGCAGCAGTAGTAGGGCCCTTATCCTTGCTGTGCTCTGGGCCGCCACTCGGGGTGAAATAAATATTGGCCCAAACCTTGGAGCTGGAAGAGCAGCCGCCAGACTCAGCCAAGCCGGGCACAGGATAATGAGCTGGAGGCTGGCAGCTGGCACAGGGGTACGGGTGCGGGGGGTTGGGGAGTGAGCCCTGAAATGCAGCAGTTGGGACGGATTCCCATTGGCCCCAATTCACGGCAATTCATTAGGGTGGCAATCTCATTTGTAAGCTGCTTTGGTTGTGGGGGGGGGTCCCCTTTCTTCACTCCCCACCCAACTCCCACACCCTGTCCCCGGTGCCATCCCACGCGCCAGCTGTCGTGGAGGGGAGGGGCTGTGCCCAGGGAAGCCGGCTGTGCCCTGATCGGTAACAAAGAGACGCGGCCCACTTTGCCGAGGAGAAATCACAGGAGCGTTTTCCGTGGCACAAAGGGATTCTGCCCCTCTCCCCCCGGGGATTACAGCCGCTAACGAGCAGCTGGTCTAATCAAAGTTGTCAGGGAAGGAGCCGGGGCAGCAGAATGAAAAACAAACCAGCTCCTGCGATTGATCTCCCCTCTGAGGGGCTGAGACAGGGGCCGACGGGCGGGGCCTAGGATGACCAGATGTCCCGATGTTATAGGGATGTCACGATTTTTGGGTCTTTTTCTTATATAGGCTCCTATTACCCCCGACCCCCGTCCCGATTTTTCACACTTGCTGTCTGGTCACCCTAGCAGGGATGCCGCTGGAGACTGACTCTTGGAGGGGTTCGATGGTCGGGTGGGGGAATGCCCAGAGGCCCTTTCTGCCCACTTGGGTCTGGGGTAGATTCTGCTCGTGGGGAGGGAGTCGTGGGGAGTGGAGGGGATTCTGGGACCATTGTCACTGGGGCAGCTGTTGGATCGCTGGGTCCTGGTCTGTCCCCTCCCAACGCTGGATCCCCCCTACTGCCAGGCCGTGCCCACGCCGCCAGCCCCATCTCCCCAGGGCCGGTTGCTGAGCTGGGGGGTCTGCCTGGTTAAGATGCTTGATCTTACGGAGGGAAAGTTGACTCCATCTGTGCCAGTTCCTGCGCCGCCCCTGCCCCAGGCACGACGGAGCCCTGTGGGTGAGCCCTGCCGTTCCCCCTGCATCCGCCAGCCCTGCGCTCAGGGGGCAGCCGGGGAAGGGCCCAGCGGGAGCAAGGAGGCAGCTCTGCCACCTGCCCTGGTTTTCGGTCCAGGGCTCTGCTCTGCCTACATCCGGAGGCCCTCGAGGGCCGCGGGCGGGAGCCTGTCTGCGGGCAACATGTCAGGCCCTGGGCAAGGTGGGCAGTGGGCACCCCTCTCCCTGCACAGCCCATGTCCAGCCTTGGGAGACAGGACTCCTGGGTTCCATTCCCTGCCATAGGCCAGAGTGCGGACTAGCGGCCTGAGCAGGGAACTAGCTGCCCGGACTCCTGGGTTCTAGGCCCACCGCTGAGAGGACACGTGGGCTAGAGCAGCCTGTGGATTGTGACCCACAATTGGGTCACCAAAATGTGTCTCAGCTCCCTGCTCTGGGGGTTGTGACTTGATGCACTGGGGGGGAAGCTCTGTTATGAAAGAGACAACTCGGCGACAGGCTTGGCAGGAGGGGGATGCTCCGTCTCC